>JAITYT010000759.1:2547957-2572391 GCA_025433975.1 Liostenogaster flavolineata
ACCGTTATCCTCTTTCTTTCTAACGGCCAGATTTGATTTTAACCTACCGCTAAGGAAACGGCGCCACTGCCCGTAAGCGTCTGTTTTCCTTACATATATATACGGGTACATACATATAGGTACGAAAAACCTACGAGTTATAAAATATCCTTCGATAGATGGATTTATGAAAAATAAATTTGACGATTTGAAGGAACGAAGATGGAGAAAAATTTGAAAGTCGATGGATGAAAGGAGAATTCGACGAAGAGCACGGTTTCTTCCCTGTCGAACTTTCCCGAAAGATCGTAGAAAATCGTCGCGGACTTGGTCTTTCGTCTTCGAAAGCGACTTCTTCGCGCGTAATTCTCCATCGAATTAGCTCGAGACGTTAGGAGGCTTTAAACGTCGAGTTAGCTCGTCTTTGCCGATTAGGAGGTCGAAAGTCGGAGCGCGTTTCGCCTCCGCGAAGTTCGCCCGATTGAAATTCGTCGACTGATGGCGCGTAATCGCGTCTGAGTTGCCTGGAAATCGAGTTATCGCGTCGGTGCGCGACTCGAGGAGAACGGAGCAAAAGCCGCGTCTCCTCGCCGTCACCTTCCGCTTTTCCGCTCGTCTCCGGCTGCTTTCGAAGGCTCGCTCGCTCGATCTCGGCACGCGCGCCCGATAATTTCCTCGATGTTAACCCAGTTGCATCCGCGAGAGTGTTTATCGTTATCGGTGCGATTGCCGGCGAAGAAGAACGCGTCATCGCGCGATGGCGCGAGCTCCAGCTCGTTGGAGAACCATCGGCGAGGGTCTACGTAGGAGGAGAAGGACGATGGAAAAAAAGAAGAATAAAACGCCTTCAATTCCGTCGTTATTCCGACGAACAAACGAACGCTTATCAATTTCGATAAACCTTTGACCGATCCGAGGAAAATATCTTGTAATTACAAATTGAACGCGAGCTCTACGAGCTTTCTAAACGAGGAGCGCGAAACTTTCGATTTCTCTCCTTACGCACGCACCGAAACGGAAGCGAGAATTTTCCAAGACGTTCGAAGACGTTTCCGAATTCATTCCACCATTTTCGTACGATCGCTAAGATCGATAATTCTTTTTAAAATCTTTTTGGTAAATTTACGTATCTCGGACACTGTCGACCGTGCGGTGGATCGGCCTTATCGTTTCTACGAGCGCGATTGGTAATCATCGACGGCTGCGCATCGCGTTGGTTCGTCAAATTGAATTATCTCTTCGCCAGCGATAAAAAGAAGCTTGTCTTTCGCGACACGGGCCACCGACCATCGTACTCGTAATATCGATTACGGAAAGAAGACGTTCTTCTTCCGTTTAGAAAGTTGAAAAATCGATGGACGATATCGAGGCACGACGAGGAGAAGACGCGACGCATTTTTCGTGGTAATCGCTTAACGACGACAGAGACGCGAATAAATTTCCCAACGGTGTGCTTCGTGGAAAAACGCCCTACCATTTTCGCTTCAGAGGGACGTTTAACCGGGGCCACGCCAAAAAAAGCGCGTATTACGATGGAAAAAACTCGTAACGTCCGATACGGTTCGTCCTGGCGAACGCGAATATTCGCGAGACTCTTGAAGAGTACGTAAGATCGAAAATACACGGCGATTTTAACGCGGTCGTCCATCGACGTTTCCACCTGGAGCGTCGTATTTCCGTCGGAAAAACACCCTCGAACGTGAAACTCGCGAAGAGAGAGAGAGAGAGCGAGAGAAAGAGAAAACGACACGAAAGCGAGAAAAGGCCGAGAATAACGAAAGACAGACCGACCGACGGACGAACGCGCGGACGGACGGACGGACGGACGGACGGCTCTTTCTCTTTCTCCTTCTTGGAGTGACTATTTTTAGCGGGGCTCAGGACGTTCACTTTCGGTTTTTGGCGCAACGACAAATTTTTGCCCGGCACTCGTCGTATCCGTATGGGGTCGGTATAAGCGATCTTAAAAATATCACTACGAGGTGCGATGCGCGCTTTGATAAATCTCCTCGGCGAGTCGTTGCCGGCGCAAAAAGGAGGAATCCGCTCTCCTTTCCTCGCTAATTCGCTACGACAGCGAAATAAAGGATACGCTCGAGCGCGAGAGCTTCGCTCTCTCCTCTCTCGCGATAGAACCGAGAGGAAAAAAGGAAGGGGGAGAAAGAAGGTACGAGCATCTTCCGTCCGCCTTGGGAAAAGAAAAGACGTCGTCACCGTGCCGTCTCGTGTCTCTTGGCAGTCGACGAGTCGGCGACGTAATGAGCGCGAATGCGTCCACGAACGGCGCATCCACGAAATGCGCTTATCGATCATCGTGACTCTCCGTCGACGCTAGTAAAGCGGGTCAGCGTAATTTTAGAAGAACCATCCGAAGAAAAAATTACTTAACGAGACGCGGTGTATCGCCGACTTCGTCTTCGTCCTCGCATTTTTATCTCGTTCCATTCGTTAGCGCGAATTTCGAGTGACGCGCGATCGGTAATTAAATCGATCGAACGGAGAGCTACGCGAATTATCCCACGATGCGCCGAAACCTCCGAGAGGTCGGATTTGATTGCCGGTTTAGGAGGACACCGTTCCATCGAAACTCCGTTGCATTCCGACGACGTACGATTGTTCTTTCCGACATCGCCGAGGATCTATCACGGTCCTCGAACCGTCGAGATTAAATCGACGCGCTCGTTACTCGATTACCCCTCGTTCGAGAACCGCTTCCAATTTACTCGACGCTGTCCCGCGTCTACGATCGTTCCCGGATTTCAAATTACGTCGAAGCCAACGCGAAGGAGGATCTTTCGCGATACTTGGAGAGAACGACTAGCAAAACGCTTTAGAAAAAGAGCGTTTAAGGAGAAAGAAGGGGAGAGCGGAGAGAAACGGTTAAGACGTTGCGCAGGAAAGACACGGGAACGTGCTAAACGAAGTTCAATTCTTTGTCTATACTTTAAAGAAATTCATCGTATGGATTATTACGAGTCGTCTAGCTCCATACTCAACTTTTAGAGGAAAGATTCTATCGATTCTATCCGTCGATTGGTCCTGAGGCGAACTTTTTTGAAAAACGTTCGACTAATCAGGCGTCGCGTCGGTCTCGGAGTTTTTCCAAGGATCATTCTCCTAGGAAGACTTTACTAGAGAAGAACGCCTTTCGAGACCGTCGGAACGACCCCTGCCGCGTTCGCAGGTAATAAACCCATTTTTAAAGGTACACGTCGGAGTGCAACGCCATTTCTACGGACAGGTAAACCTAAAGGGCGTTTCCCTGTAATTAGGGACTCCCCCTCCACCGGGGACCAAGGAAGCACCAGAGGCCGCTTTCTCGACAGGAAAATCGTTCGGTTGCTTTTCTTTTACGCGCGCCAAGTTACGGCGTACTCCGCTTGGTACCGTTGCTTTTAGCCCGTCCACTGTTCGAGCCTCGATACGATCCTCGAATAAACCAATCGATTTATTCCAACGGTACGCCGCACTTCTTCTACCGATAAAATCGGGCGTCTCGGCGAATCCATTGGGTTGTCCTGAAAGTTCGTGCCGATCTTCGGTTTTTTTAACAAATTATTTATTATTTTATTATTTATATTATACTTTTTATTGTATATTTTACTATATATATATATATATATAAAATAAACAATTATATATATTATATAATTAATCTTTTTGTGTACGAACGTCTTTATCATCGAGATCCTGTCGAAAGCTCGCGTACGTCGGATAAGAACCGACGGTCGTCGATGGAGGAAAATCGTAGGTGCGAAGAAAGTCCGGTAGGATTTCGATAATGCCTTTTTGGCGTTGGTTAAATCGGTCGCTCGCGGCGCGTCGCGCTGCTTACGCGGAGGCGCGTTACGGAAACTGAAACGCTTTGTGCGGCAGCGCGATAACAAGGATGTTGCGTAGTTACCGTGTTGCTTATCGCGTTACCGCCGTTACAACTTGTCGTCGCGTTTCTTATCGCGATGCTCGCGCGCACGCGGGGCAAATGAGTTTTGAATTTCGTCTCGTCTGCCGGCCTACCCTCGTCCTCCTCCTCCTCCTCCTCCTCCTCTGCTCTCCATCGCGAAGCGTAGATCGATATCTCGAATCGCGATCGAATGGAAGGGACGTCGACCGATGTCGTTTGCGCGTTCTCGGTGTCGACTTCTTGTTTTTCATGAACTCGCCGCGACGTACCGCTCGTTTCTTCGTTATCTATGCAAGCGACGCGTCCACCAACGTTGAATAGCTCGAAACGTCCAATCGCTAGCACCTCGAAACGCCGATAACGTCGATCTCCAGCCAGACGGACGCGCGTCTCTCTCCGTCTCGAAATTCCCTTCGCACTCGCGATCGGCTCTTATCGGTCGATGCCTCGCGAAAAGCGATTATCGCGCGTTCTTTCTCAACGCTGTACGAAAATGTGGGTAAGAACGACGCAGACGTTCTTTCGAGGAATCCCTATTTACTTCGAAAAACGATAAAGTCGCTCTTTCTCGACCGAATTCGTCCAGATAGGGAAACCACGCGACGGACGCTAACGACGGCAATAACAAGGTCGGACGTGAGAACAGTGAAAAAAAAAATATATATATATATGTACATATCGCATTTGGTAAAAGTTACGATAGCACGATGTGCATCGGTCCGTGCTTGATTTCGTTCATAGGCAGTCGCACTCGCATTGCAGTCCTAAGATTACTCGTGTCTCCATCCCTTTATTACCTAGGCGACAGTCATATATGAACTACTGTCGTAGGCCTACGCTTGCGCTCTTTTAGGCATCGAACACTCGAGCGTGCGTACGTAAACCCTTAACATCGGATCTCGCGATTTTTCCGAGACGAAAATCTCGTCTCGACCGTCGTTCTTTTCATCCTCGATTGGAAAGATCCTCGATCCAAAGCGCGGCTTCGTGAAAAACGCGAATCGACTTCGCTCGAAACGGAGCGCGGAGGCACTCGACGAGGACCGTGCCTCGTCGTCGTATCGATCCGGCGAAATTGTGCAGCGAGACAGATTAATTTACGTGTCCGGCCCAACGTGCTGTTAACACGTTCGATACGTTTAACGAGCCGTGCTCGTTTCGAGTGCCACGGAGGACGCCGGTACGCTTACGGTCGTCGACCGCCGCTCGCGCTATCCGTCCTTATTTTCCTACCAGTCTCCGACGCCGGCGACGACGTCGTGGTGTCTCTCGCGTACCAACGACGTCGCTGAACGCCCTGTACGCACACACCTTTGAAATATTTCCGCTTATTCGCGATAAACTCCACGACGAACGCGCCACGCGACGTAATCGTTCTCTTTTTTGCATTATCGCGACGAGCCGGTGTCGTTTCTTTCTGCGTGAGAGCGGTCAGAAAAAAATCGAACGATAACGATACTCCAGCGTGGATTTTTATTGCGCGCGATATTACGTATCTACGCGCGTCATTATCGCGCTTCGCTGAATATTTATGTTGTAACCGTTACACTAAGTCTTTCCAAGCGACAACACCCTCGTTGTTCCTCTTCTTCTCTTCATTTCGTCGTTAAGCTCCTTTCCACGCAATCATCGCAATCATCGAAAGACTCGTCCGAGAATTCCAATTGTTCGCAAAGTGGTTTCGTTTTTTCTCCAACAGTTTTTCGTAAGAACAACGTTAAAAAACGATGTTATTTCATCTAAAAAAAAAATGAATTTACTTTCCGGTCGAGTTAATAATTCGACGGAAAAAATCTCGATCCTCGTTCCTTCGATCTTTCGTGACGCGGACTCGGCTCGGAATCGGCGGTGATTCAAAATCAACGAACTTCTCGCGAGTATTAATCGCGAATCGAGCCGCAAGATCGAAGATCTTTTAGGCTCCATTGACTAGCGGAGAGCGTTACTTCTCACGATTTCACCGCTCCTAGCCGGATATCACGAATCGAGCCCGCTCGGCTCGAGCGAATCGCAGTGACGCAATTACTTGCACCGGACTCGCGCGGCGCAAACACGTAACGCGTCCGATACGCCCCGCTTTCCGTCCACTCGAGTCGATTCGAGCAAAACGACGACGATCGAAGGACTAACGAGCGTTCGTCAGCGCACCAACGACGACGACCCAACGACATTCGAAGAGCGACGCTCGTCGACGAAAGCGAACGTTGAGAAAATTTCCACCTTCCGAGCTCGGATAAATTCGTAGAACGCTCCACTCGATTCCCTATCGAGTCCCTTTGGTTCGTGTCGTCTCGCGATCTTTAAAAAGGATTTCTTTTATTTCGATTTTAAAATATCGCGAAAGTGCGTAAACTAGAGGGGATTTGAAGGAGTTCCAGAGCGATAGAAAATTTGTAAATGCGAAATATCGAGCAAAACGTCGTCGGGCCGATTAAAGTCGACGTTGGAAAAATTTCCAGCGAGAAGAGCGTAGGCGTAAGCTCGATACTCCCGAGCTCTCGTTTCTTCTCCTTAGGAAGATCGATTAGCCCGGTTAAATTCTCTTTTCCCTCGCGCGTTTTCTCGCGATCTTTAAAAAGGATCTCTTTCCATTCGATTTTAAAATCTTGCGAAAATATTTACGTAAGGTAGAAGGGATTCGAGCGAGTTCCAGAGCGATAGAAGAATCGTTTAGAAATGCTAAAGACGTTGAAGTAATCCGTAGGATTTATCGAGAATAAAGTTCCGAGTCGACATAGCGACGCGGCGTAACTTTCGAGCCGTTATTTTTATCGCGGTTATGCCGAGTTATGAAAAATCCTGCGTTGAACGGAGCATCGCACGACGCAATATCACGTTCGAAAGACGAAGCTTACGAAGCGGGGACTCGACTTCGACGAATATAAATCAAATATTTTTGCAACATCGAGAGATCGCGATATCGCGCGCGCAACTGCCTACGTGCAATCATTCGCTCGAGCGTTAACGGCTAATTATCCGGCGGATTAATCGTACGAAGAAATACATCGAGCGCGATCTTTCGAAGGAATCGTTTGTACTTGGAAGACGCTCCTCGACGAATTATGTCTCGATACCAACTGACCGGGACTGTTTTTCAACGAGGCACATCGTGTTCTTCGTTCCAACGAGACACGAACTTGCTTGAAGTAAAATGCGCGATTAAAAATGTCGGCAATTTGGCAGGCGTGTGACCGAAAGTCCAACGGATCGGTTCGTACGAGAGTCAACGGCTAATTATTCGTCGAATTAATCGTACGAAGAAATACATCGCGCGACGAACGCGAAGTTTCAAGGGAATCGTCGGTACTTGGAAGACGCTTCTCGACGAATTATGTTTCGATGCGAATTGGACTGTTTTTCAGCGAGACACATCGTGTTTTTCGTTCCAACGAAACGCGAGCCTGCTCGAAGTAAAACGCGCGATGAAAAATGTCGACGATTTCGCGCGCGCGTGCGAACAATCGGAATTTCGAGAAACGATCTGACCGAAAGTTCAACGGGTCGAGAGTCGACGGCTAATTATTCGTCGAACTAATCGTACGAAAAAAATACGCGCAGGGACGAACGCGAGGTTTCGAGGAAATCGTCGATACTTGGAAAACTCTTCTCGACGAAATTTGTCTCGATACGAACTAACCGGGACTATTTTTCAACGAGACCCGAGCCACCTTCGAGTAAAACGCGCCATCGAAAGTATCGGCAATTTACTAATACGACATACTATTTTTTTACATATTACGATATTATATTATTGGGTTGTCCGGGAAGTTCGTGCCGATTTTGAAGAAAAATTTTTCCTTTTCTTTTTGATGATTTATTTTTTTTTAAGAAAAAAAAATAATTATATAATGTATATAATTATTTATTGTATTTATATATATATACAATAAAATATATGATATAAAATGTAATATAAATAATAAAATGATGAATAAATTAAGAAAAAAACGAAAATCGGCACGAACTTTTCGAACGACCCAATATATTATACCGTATTATAAATTACGTATTAACGACTAATCGGACGAAAAAATACGTGGAACGGCGAATCGTCGGTACTTGGAAGACTCTTCTCGACGAATTATGACCGTGGTCGTTTTTGAAAACGCGCGATGAAAAATGTCGAAAGATTTCGCGAAAGTCCAACGGATCGGTTCGTTCGAGAGTCGACGGCTAATTATCCGTCGGACTAATCGTACGAAGAAACGCGAGGAGAATGCGTTATTTCAAGAGAATCAGCGGTACTTGGAAGAAGTTACTCGACGGATTACGTTTTCACGGTCGCTCTTCGAGATGGCCGTAATCTTTTGCACGAGCGCAATTTACCTCGATCGCGACGCGACGCGACTCTCCTGGAAATAAAGTCGACGATCCACGCCGTGTCCGCCATTTCGCGTAGATATTCGATTTCGCGATTATTTTACGCTTCGATTGGAACGATCGAATTTATGATGGAAGAAAAATAGCCGCTCTCGTATCCATCCCCGTATCGTATAACGCGTATTCGAGATACTCGCTCGGCCGGCGGATACGCGTCGAACGTGCTCGATCGATCGTTAAATCGATGAGAATGCAGTTGGAGCGCTACTATCTAATCGCCGCTAATGCGGACGAAACGTCGAGAGCGATACGCCGTCGCGACAGAAACTTTCGTTGAACTCCGAGAGCGCGGAGTCGTTTCAAGGCCGAGCGAAATGCGCACTGCCAGACAGTGCGGTGCAACGAAAGCCGATAAGAAGGCCGCTGCTAACTCTAGCTTCGAAATCGGAGGAGCGACGTTTTTTTTTTTCTTTCCAAGTACCGAAGCGAGCCGAGATACGAGGCACGTACGTCGAAAATGCATTTTAACGCTAAACCAACCAAACCAACCAACGATCGTAGGACTAGCTTTTCTTATCGTAACAGAATTTTTTAGGGACTGGTTTTTATGCCAGGAACGATAAGAATCGGTGGAATTATTTCCGAATTGGACTCGTCGTACCAGGGCAATTATCGGGGAACGATAATCGATGGACGATTTTACGGCTAATTTTCAATTAGCATCCGGCGTGGGTTTCTAATATTTCAGCGAGTCGGATGAGCCAGCGCTTTACAAATGCGGGACAAAACGCGCCGCTATCCATAATGGAGGGATTCGTTAAACTTGCGTTAATATTTTATCGTCGAGGCCGCGTTTGATTTATCGAGCGACGCGGAGTTGACCGACGTTCCAATCGAGCCGGACGCTCGTTTTGAGTTAACGAGCGTCGTCGATCGAAAAGCGTCCTTTTCGTTTCGTCGCGATTACAAAAGTGCGTAATGCCGCGGCAATTTGCAATTTCCATGGCGTCGCGGAAAGGTCCGATACGCTCTATTACGGTGCTCATTTTCGAACTCGGGAAGATCGAGTTGCGCGATAAATGGAGAAACCAGAATGCGTTGACATTAATTGGTCGAGCGTCTCGGCGATCCGTCGTATTTCACTTTGAATAGACTTCTTTTAAGGCAACGAGATCGAACTGCAACTTCGCGATTTCTCGGTCGTCGTCGACGGCGTCCTCGTCCTCGTCGCTTTCTCGGTACGAAAATAATACGACAGATAAGTTATCGTTCACCTTATGCATTAAGCGCATCGTGCTCGCTTTTAATCTGCAACGTCGTGGAATCGCGATTCGTGCGTGCTCCTGCACCGAGAAGAAGTCGAGTATCTTGAAATTCGTCGGTCTCTAATCGACAGGTGTCGTTTCGCTCGCTCGTCGTTCAACGAAGAAAAAACGTCGTAGACGTTGCATGTGTTTCGTAGTAACCGCGACAAAATATAAATGTGTGTATACGTATTAGGTTGGTGCGCGTGAAATGTCGGATTTCTTTTAGCGAATATAAATATTAGAACCAACCTAATACGTACGTATGTTCTTTTGTAATCTTTGTGGCTAGAAGACGGAAAACAATATATCGTTTGTCATGTATTACAAATAATAATAGATAAAATACCTAGGTTGGGGAAAAAGTAAATTTTGCACAATATTTTTCTTCCGTTCGAATGAACTTTATCGAACCAAGTACGTTCCATTTTGATCTATAACTTTTTGCCATTTTTGGGGTAGAACCATTATTCCTTTCTTTTACGATAAACCGAGACGGGTGATTTTCGCGGTCTTCTCTTGTCGTCAATTTTAAACCATTAAGGGAATTTTGCAAGGACCGAAACAAATGGTAATCCGAGGGTGCTAAATCATCGAAATTTCCCAGCCGAGCTCTCTCAGTTTTTACCGAGTCGTTAAAGACGTACGTGGCCTGGCTATTGTTGATGAACACTACGCTCCGAAATCTATCGAAAGCGAAAGAAATACTCGCGCGTACGCGTTCTTCGTACGCGTCGAGCAAGGATTCTTCTCGTCTCGTTCGGGCTCGACATCGATTCTCCACCCGGAGAAAAAAATAAAGGAAAGAAGCGAGACGAAAAAGCAAGATCGATAACGTTCGAGGAAGGTCGGTTAAACGATTTGGCGGCGGGATAAAAATACGATGGAAGGACGATAACGTCCACGAGTTTCCCACCGAGTACCAAGAGACGTTAGATCGTCGTTACGTAGAAAGAAAAATATCGCCGTCGACACCGGCGTCGGATGGGAGTCGAGTCCCTTCCTCTTCCGCCTCCCAGCCCCTTCGCAGCCACGTACGTCTTCCTCCTCCGGTACCGTGCAGTAGATAAAATTTGATCGTTCCTTCGGCGCACTCCAGACCGAATGCTCGCGTCACGCTGGAGGAGAAGGCCGACGTCTAGATCGTATTATCGACGAGAGCGGTTCTCGCCGTGAGATTTTACGGCGCGTCTCTTCGAAAACGTCCCCCCGTAAAAATCGACCGGACGATAAAAAGGCGCGAGCGTCGAAACGACCTCGTCGCAGATAGCGACGCTCGAGAGCGGGAGCTTCCGTTTTGCTAACGCTCGCTTGGCCGTCGCGATACTTTGAAAAGTTAATAAATTTTTGCGCCGGCCTTGACCTTAAAACGAGGCGTCGTCGTCGTCGTCGTGGTCGGTTTTACGACGCGGCGCGAAGCCGCGACTGTAAAGCCAATAATCCCCGCCCGGCCGATTTAACACCGAAACGCTTGGCTCTTCTTCAAAAGATCGTAAATTTCCCCGATCGCGTTATCCTCGGTGTCCACGTACAATCGGCTGGAATCGAACGACGCGGACGGACGATCGTTTCGTCGATGCGAAGCCGCTCGGCCTCTTAGGATCGAGACGATACGCTTTTCTGCTCTCGATCGCGCGACGAAGATCGAGGAAACGCCAAGGCCTCGTAAAACGAATCGCCAGTTTACGATTCTCACGTTTCATCCTTCTTTTTTACGTCGATTCGACCGGTGAAATCGTTCTCCTCGTCTCGATGAATTAAAATCGCATATTTCGTACGGCGAGCGAGCGAGCGAACGAGCGATACGTTTATTCAATTTTGAAAACGACGATTAAAACGAAATCCCCGTCGGAATGGGTATTTTCGACAAGCCGTTCTTTGATCTCGACGTCGAAGGTGATTCGTCTTGCGTGCTTACGATCAACGATCGCGTCTCTTCGCTGCGTCGAGAACTTAACCTCGGATATTTTTATCCGCGATTTGAAATAAGACGAAATTTACATATTTTTTCCCCGTGACGCAGCCAGGACTTGGTTCGGATTTCTTATAAAAATGTATTTAAATAATTAAAACGTGTGTATATATATATATAGAAATATACACACATATGTGCGTACGTGGGCGTGTACACGTCGACGTACGAAAAATCACGAGTCGTCATAAATCATAAATCTTTTTTATTAAGAGTTTTACGAGAAGTTCGATGTATACGAGGGATTCTTGGCGCCGGTTATACGCGCCGGTTTTTCGCGGGAAAATTTTCGCCGAGCGCGCCATTAGAAGCTTTTACGATGTCGACCGTAAGTGCCGTTAGACTCCCGAATTTCTCTCGTTATCCGAGACTTTTTTTTCTTACTTACGAGATTCCTTTCCGCGTTCCACGCGTCGTTCGAACTTCTTGACCCATCGAATCTTACGCAGTGCGCGTGCCACGGCCATCCACGACCCCGAACGATCGGAAATTCGAACCGACATCTTCGTACAGGGTTAAATTACGATCGATATAAAAATAAATTAATGCAAAAAATAGCGATGACCCATTTGTACGAATGTAACGAATTATTCACCCGTATCTCGACGACATCGAACTCGTCGAAGCCGAATTTGCTTCTCAAACTCGACGTCTTCGTACAGGGTCGATCCTTCGAGACCTTCGGAGACGGTCGTCGTCGTCGTCGTCGTCGTCGTCGTCGTCGTCGCCGCTTTGAGAAAAATAGCCGGGAAAAAAAGGTGGAGTCATGGCTCGTCGTTAGAACTCGTGAAGTTAGAACGAGTCGTCGATCGTCGGCGCTTTGAATTTTCGGTGTGCTCGTCGCGTTATCGCGTTTAATGACACGTCGCGTCGCATCCGCTTTCGTCAGTCTCTTGGTCGAAAACCGAGCGATGGACGAGGAACGCCGCCTCGTCGTTAAGCAAATTGAGCCTCGTAAAGCACGAGGAGGAGAGCCGTTCCGTGGCCTCTCCTTCGTACCGCCGCTAAGACGCCTCACGAATTCGGCGCGGCGAGAACGTGCAAGCGTATGCGAGCCAGTAATAACCGAGTCTCGAGTTACGGCACGATCGAAGGAAACACCGAAAACGATGGGGCCCCTCGTTTCGTCGATCCACGCGCCACGCACTGCCTACGATTTTACGCGCGTTAATTAATAATTTCCCTTTGCTAAAAAGGCAAAGAGGCTTTTGCGTCTTCTTCTTTCGCATCTCTTGGAAGGATCAATCGGAAGGATTTAGGAGTGGTTATACCAACACGGTTAATACACGCAGTTAATCGATAGTCAAAGTATCTATTTAACAATGCCACGCAGTGCAACATTTGCTCCGTTCCACGCTCAACACGGAATACTTTTTAGAATCTTTACTGCAACCACAACACAACAATAATAACCACGATCGCAGCCACAACGACGACTCTCCTCTTGCACTGCCTTTATATCTCTTGCCCGACCTATCGCTATGACCGATCGCATCGTTTCGGTCATATCGTCACTAGTGACCTATCCCAAGCATTGGCACCAATCACTCGTCTTATTTGGCTGTCTTAAATATTTGAAAAATTCTTAACGCAGTCTTCGAAGCAAACCGTTCCTATCGGCCTGTTCAACGACGTCATCGAATTATATAATAACACCTAGATCGAAAGCCTGCTCGAAATTTTTGAGCGAAGATCCCGATCGGGGATTATTACCGATAAAATGGAAGAAAAAGATCGAGATAACGAACTCGACGGTTGCTCGCCTTTCGAAATATGGAAAACGACGAACAGATAGCCGATCGATCGTTGCCGATCCTTGGGTCGATAACGTCGTGGACTCGCGCGCGACCACCCTCCGCCCCTTGTCCGCCCCTCATTGTCTCCTTCGTCGCGAGCGAAAGTTTCGCCCGATAATATCGATGAACTTCTGCGTCTCCTTTTACGCTTTACGTAAGGCGATCGTCTCCGAGGACGTGGAAAGGAAGGCGCGCTCTGGAGGTGCTCCTCGTCCTTGCGTCGTCCTACTTTCCTCTGGCGCGCGCGTTCGCCGCTAATGGGGATCACCGTGAATATCGATCTTCACGTTCGTTGGCGAATCCTTCGGTTTCGTTTGCCTTCGTGTCTATAAAAACGTAAGGATCGCGGCTTCTTTTTTATCGATTTAAATTCTTAATAGCATCGGGCACCGGGCATCGGGTAAAAAGTAAAATGAAATTTAAATTAAGGAAGTTTGTCGATCATTTTTCTTCGCTGCGAAGAAAGCTGACGTCGAGTCGGACTCGACGTTGGACCGCAAAGGGTTTTCCGAGTAATACGCGCGACTCCGTTTCCGTATACCGATATCGGTAAGCATTAATTCACCGAGAGCGTATTATCCCGCCGCCTTTCCTAGTTTCGCAATTATCTCATCCCTTTTTCCATTATCTCTTTGTGGCTTTCGGTGGGACGGTAACGCAAGAACGGCGAGCGCGCACGCGCACGCCCGTCCGCCTGCTTTATACTAAATTATCGCGACGCGGACTAATTACGAGCAGCACGGAAGAAAGAAGCGTACCGTGAAACGTTTCTCCGGCTAATGGCAGGAAATTACGAGTCGAGTGGATACGACGCGCCGTACGGGCGATCGATCATTCGGTTAATCGTGCTTCCGATGCGGCTCGTATCTCCTTATTGACCGATGAAAAGAGCGGATCGATCTCGAACGTTCTCCTTCTTTTCCTCGACGAATTTTCGTCGTGACGTTTCGCACGCGCAATTTCTGAAATTCTGGAGGAGTTAAAACGCGCGCGTGTCACGACCGAGCGACGTATCGAACGAGAGACGAGAGATAAGACCTCTAACAAGAACTCTGTACGAGGGAAAAGACGTGAGAGAGCGAGAGATCATCGGTCGCAAAGACGAGGCACGCACGACGTACTTGGCACGAGCTGCATTTTCTACAAATACAATGTACCTATTCATTGGAATATCCATAGGAGCTTTAATATCATGGCGACACGCCGTTCTCATTCCGTCGAACGTAACTTCTCGGTAGCTACGAGATAAATATAATATCACGGCGAGTCGTTCTTAGTTTTGCAATTGCGGATATTCCAATGACCGTCTCTCGCCGCTGTCGCCGCTATAAACCAAACTAGAAATATCCACGAGACCTTTTCGCTCGATCCTCGCCCGATCTCGATGCGTACGTCGATCGACTCTACCGAAACTAAGATTTTCTCTCTCTTTCCTCTCTCAAAGGAGAAATCCCCGAGTAGCGGCGCGTTTATAACGATCTCGACTCTCTTAGTTCTGCAATCCTGGATATTTCGACGATCGTCTCTCGTCGCTATAAACCAAACTAGAAATATCCTTGCGACGCTACCGAAACTAAGCTTTCCTCTTTCTATCTCTCTTCTCTCTCGAAGGAGAGATCCTCGCGCGGCAGCGCGTCCATAACGATCTCGACTGGCGAAAAGGAATCCCAAGAAGTTCCTTTAAACGATCGTAAAGGCACGGCGAGCTTGTCGCCGAACGGCGCGACACGAGTCGTAATGCCGACGCTTTATGACTCTCGATATCGCGTACAAGAGAGTTTAGAGACTCGATTTCTTTCCTCCCTTCCTCCCTTCCTCCCTTCCGTCCCTTCCTCCTCCTACTTCCTACTTTTCGACTGGAACGATGACGTATTCGGGGTCGAATCGCGCGGAAAAGTTCGAACCGTGCGGCACGGGGAAAAAATCGTCTCTCGGAGATCGCGAGGGAAGAAGGGAGGGAAAAGGGACGAGGAACGGGTAAAGCCGGATACGAGGAAGGAGCGAGAGCGGCAAGAAGACCGCTTTACGATTTAAAACCGTGCTCGTGATTCAGAGCGATGCTCGCGCCGCCGAGCTTACAAGAGCGTACGGCCGACCGGTTTTGGCAGCGGCAGCACACCGAAACATATGTTTCCAATAAGCTTTTATTGGCAGATAAATCAAGCACGGTTTTATTGTGGGATTATGATGTTTGAACGCGCCTGGACGATCCATCGGACGAACGTCGGCCCGCGTACTCGTAATTCGTGCGCGATCAGCCTCGTCGTTCCTCCCCCCTCTCCGCGCTCTTTCCCATCCTACCCTTTCGGTCCTCGCGCTGCCGCCATAATATTCCATCTTTCTACGTTCCCGTGCCCTTGCTTTCCTTCGAATTACGAAGAAAGCGCGACAGAGCGCCCGAATCGCAGGCTTCTCACGCTTCGATTCTTCCACGATTCATCGACGAATCCTCTCCACTCGATTTTTCTCAACTGCGATTCGACTCTCAACGCGACGTTTCTCAAAGTCGAGGGATAACTCGCGGCTATCCCTTGGGAGGGAAGAACGCGTCGTCGTGGTCGTCGTGGTCGATGGATCGATTGCTTCGACTTACGAGCAGGTTTTACGCGTGCTACGCGCGTAACGTATCCGCGGGCCGATCGAGATCGGCAGGTAAGCCCGAAGGTACGAGAGAACGTCTTCGAGGATAAATTCTATCGCGTCGATACGCGCACGGACGCGCACCTACGCTGCCTCTTCTACCGCTCTCTCTCTCTCGAGAGAGAGAGAGAGAGAGAATGAGAGAGATACGATCGTCGACGATTTGGGCGTGACCGCCGGTTTATCCGGTTGTAATCGCCTCCTCCGCGATCCGCGCCCCGAAGACGATTGTCCTTCCACTCCGAGCGTGGCTCGACTCCTTCGACTTATCTCGGTTGTTCGCGCTCGCGCATTTCCAGTTGCAATTGCTTTAACGACGCCCGAGACGTATCCCGATCCTCGATAAAAACAATGGATATGGAGAAGCGCCGCGCCGTTCGGCCTCGTCTTCTCTCCGCTTTCTTTTTTTCCTTTCTTTCTTCTTCCTCTTCCTCCGTCCTTCCGCCGGATCGTCGACGTTTCGCGCCGAACGACGACGACGACGTAAAAATAAAGATACAAATATCCGTAGGACGCCGCCGAGAGTGGCCGTGAAGATGCGCGGAGGCGGCGGGGCAATTTCGTTTCGCTCTCGATCGCGCCTCGAGAAGAAGAAAAGAAGGAAGAAAGAGGGAAAGAAACGCTTCTTACGATCGCGGCGAAAGTTGGATCGCGCGCGCGCATCGATCGACGCCGACCTCGGTCAACGCGAGGAAGAGAGAAGACCGCGCGTGGAGGATCGACGAGGCGAAGACGCAAACCGCCTCCTCCTCTTTCCACGAAGTCGAACTCGTCGACGCGCGACCATCGACGAGATTTTTGTGGATTTTGAACGGGGAGCGAGCGAACGAACGAAGCGAGAACGGGCGAACGCTGACGACTATTCTAGGAACGGAGGTTGTTGTTTGCGGGAGGAAGCGCCGAGCCGCGTTCAACCGGGGTTTGAACCCGAGACCTTGGACTAACCATTGACCTCGATCGCTATATATCTACCTCGCGAGATGCAGCGGCGCAACTATTGTCCCACCACCGCACCTCCTCCACCTCCACGAACCAAGAGTCGAGCGCACGACTCCCTCCGCCCACGCTTCTTTTTAATAAGCGAGACGATACCGAGCCGCTCCGGACGTTTCTACGATCGATCGGCCGCTTTCCTCCTCGCTCGGGGAACGACGATCGCGAAACACCGATTCCGAACTTGTTTTTCAAGAGCGGCAGCCCGAGAGAGGGAGAGAGAGAGAGAGAATCCGTGACTCACGCGCACAACGCCCGGATGCGACCAACGACCACGACGCGATACGACTATCGCGATCCCTCCATCCTACCTATAATTAACGGTTTATCGATGGTATTTTTATGCGGAAAAACGAGGATTTTCGATCCGACCGTCTATCTCGTGCGATCGGTATCGTTGGAAGTACATCGAGCGCCGATAGCGCGCGCGAATCGCGCGGACGGACCGGCGATCGAGCGCGATAAAACGTGCAATTTTAAAAAACACCGTCTTTCGGACTGCCGTCGAACGATATCGATGCTATCGACGTAAACGCTTTCTCTCTCGCGATCGCCAAAATCGCGCCTAACGATTATAATTAACCGTCCAAGTGTCGCAAGACGATCGTCTCGTTCCTCGCGTTTCTGGCAGCCGCGTTTACGCCATCGCCTATTTTTCTAACGTATATTCGGAATCGATCACGAGAGCGGGTTAACGACGACGGAAGGAGGAAAAAGCAGTGGGACGCGAAACGGAGGTACGAAGGACGTTAATCGCCGCGGCGATTGGCGATATCGTAAATGGAAGAGGCGTCTTCTTCTCGTGGAGCCTCGTACCGATGGAACGTCCCATCGGGGAAAATCCTCGGAGAGGATCGTCGATCGTCGCCCGGAGTCGATCGATAAAATCGTCTGCGGCGCGGCGGTACGAACGAAACGTCGAGATGGCGGAGGAGAAGGAGGAGGATTGGAGGAATGGGAGAGGCGAGAGGACGCGACGAAAATTCACCGCGAGAACGGGTCGTTCGCCTCGACACGCCCGCGCTTTCCTACGAAAACGTTTTTGCGTTGGGACGGTCGAGTATCCCGATCCGTCTTCGTTCGGGATCCAAGTCCAAGTTCAACGTCGAATTAACACGCCGGAGGGAGAAAGCCGGTGGAGAACGAGCGAGATGTCAAAGACTCGAGCCTCTCTCTGCCAGCTATTCCGAGAACGGAGAGAGAGACAGAGTCGACCAACCGACCGATGTTTGCGAGAGGAAGCGCCGCCGCAACGTCGTCGTCGTCGTCGTCGTCGTCGTGGTGCTGCACCGGACCGAAGCGGAGCCTGAACTCGAGAGACCTTGAAATAAGCGTTGCCCTCGATCGCCCTGCTGCCCTGTCCACCTCCTCCGCCTTTGGCAGGTCGCGTTCGCCTTCTCTACGCTTCGCCTCGTTTTTCCCACTTTCCGAGGCGATTCTTTTTATTTTACCGCGTCCTTTCCCTTCGTCGAATTTCCCGATCGACCGAGCCATTCGAACGTTAACTTTCTTTTTTTTTATCCATTCCTTCGAAGACGCGAACTCGTACTTTCCAAGTTCCACGGTCGATACGTCGACTGATCGGTTCCACGAGGCACCTCGAGCGAGAACTAACCTCTTCTATTTCGAAATGCTCCTCCGATTTTCCAGCTGTTTTTGTCGACACGAGGATGTGGTCGCGGTGCTGCACCGGACCGAAGCGGAGCCTGAACTCGAGAGACCTTGAAATAAGCGTTGCCCTCTCGATCGCTCTGCTGCTCGTCCGACTCCTCCGGCTCTCCTCCGCCTTTGGCAGGTCGCGTTCGCCTTCTCTACGCTCCGCCTCGTTTTTCCCACTTTCCAAGGCGATTCTTTTATTTTTATCGCGTTCTTTCCCTTCCTTCGATTTCGCCATTCGTTGAGTATGTTAAATTTCCTTTTTTTTTACCGATTCATATGCAGTCGTCAAGGACGAAATTTGTAGAAAAATTATTCGTCCTTGACGATTCAACGCTCCGAAAGATTGGCGGATGACGCACTAGCTCGACCTTGGCTTCCGCGCTGCACCTGCAGCGAGATCCTCTTCGTGATGCGTTTCTCTGGCGATTTTTATATTTCGGAGCGCTCCTTCGATTTCCCAGCTGTTTTTGTCGACACGAGGACGTGGTCGCGCCGCAGAGATCACCGATGATTCGTCGGGCGATCCCTCGCGTCCGGCCCACACGTCGACCGCTTGAAAATACCTACCGTACGTGGCTGTCGCGCGATTTATAAATTTTGCAGGAGGGGTCGCGAGGTGGATTTATTTTCCTCCACCGTATCGCTACTCGACGCGCACTCCGAGGCATCTCGGGGACGCCTTCGATCCAAATTTAAAAATCGCATCACCGCGACAAGTCCATCTCCAAAGAAGCGTGACTTAACGTCGTTCACCTGCGAGCCGTCGACGCCGTTTCGAGGAGAAATAGAGAGAGAGGCTCTCTTCCGCGAGAAGAAGGCGTCGAGACGATGACCGTCACCGACATCCACCGAGCAAATATTTTCCAAATCTCAGGGAGATTTGGAGCGTGCGTCACGACGCCCGTCGACGTCTTTCCTCCTCGAGGCGTAATCGTTTCTATTGATTAGATCGGTGCGTACGAAATGTCGGATTTTTAATCGAATATACAAAACTGCACATCTTCTTTCAAACGCATGTTTATTTAATCAAAACATGCTCCATTTGCTTACACTTTTCCCAACGAGATTTTAAACGCATAGATAGGACTTCATTTTCATACCGTTTAGCCCCCAAACGACTGCTTTGTTGCCAAATTTACGCTCGTAATAAAAAAATTACACGAATATCGCATCCTTACAAAATTCAAAACGAATAAGAAAATGGAAGACTTTTGAGAAAATCTTCTTCCTTGAAATATGACTGGCAATGGACGGTCTAATACGTTCGTTCGAAAGCGATCGATCTTGTGATCGACTCGTACGACCGGTCGAGCGTAGAACGAATGGAAAAAAGATGGGCGATTCCGCGTAACACCGACGCTTCGTTGGCTCTCGCTCTTACTCCTGACGATATCTTCGCCTGGACAAACCCGACTATCGAAAGTAAATAAGTCAAAGGAAAGCCGCGCGGACATCGCGTTCAAAATATCGGCTTTGATCTTCGCCCACGCGAGAAGCGCTCGTTCGCTCTCTCGTCGAAGACGACCAAGAGTAAAGCGCTCTTAAGCGTCGCGCGAGGCACCGACAGAGAGAGACGTTTCGTTCGTTAATGGTAATATTAATAATTATTAATCGCGGACGAGGCGCGTGCGACCTTACGTTAGAGGTATATCCAAGTACCGGAGAAATCTTTCCTCTCTCTGCCCTCTCTTTTCATGCCGTCCGCTCGACGCGCTTCCACGTATTACGCAAGACACGAATACGATTATCGGGTATAACGATCCAAGTGTATCGCTGCTATCGTGCATTCGCGATACTACGAGAGCGAATAATTTTATTCCATACCGAGACACACCGACGACAGAATTCATTATCGTTCGATAGGACAAGGCGCAAGGTCGCCCGGAGAATCCGCTGCTGCACCCTTTTTTTACTCCTTTTTCTCTTCGATCGACGCGAGGAGGAGAAGAAGAAGCTACGAGAGGCGCGAGCGGAAAGGCGAGGAGATTTCCGCGGTAACGAGAAAATAAAAGGGAAAAAAGAGGAGACGACGACTACGTCGTTTTATCTTTTGGCACGGTTATCGCAGCGCGGACGGAGGCGGTAGCCGTTGACCTTGCCACGAAAAGAAAACGCTACGAAATAGCGCGATACCGCTTCCTAGGCGCAAGGAACGGTAAATCCGGAGCTCAGGGTCGAGTAGAATGGCTCGCCCTTGGAGCCGTTCGACGACGACGATAGCCACGTATCCGACTCGCGAATTCGCTCTCTTCTCCGCTCGGCTCGTCTCGGCTCGGCTCGCCTCCGCTCGTTAGATCGTCTCGCCTCCGCGATTTCCAGTCCTTTTCTCCTTTTTCTCCTCCAACGACGAATTAAGTGCGCCGATTAAGTACGAAGAATCAAGTACGAACGAGATCGATCGGAATTTAATTTCGTTTTTTCTCGAAAGTTTTTCGTACGAACGAAAAGCAACGTAAAAAAGATAAAAAACAGCGTTTCTTTCATTTAAAAAAAAAAAAACGAGACGACTGTCGAACAACCTATAGAGGTAACGGTGAGGCTCGATCGATTTCTAATTTAATATAAGCTCGCGATGTCATCGAATTAACTTTTTCATAGTTATCGTCTAAAAAGTCGCGTCTCGTTGATTTTTAATTTATCGCGGCTATCGGAAGTTATTAAAAAGTCGTGGCCCGTTATTGATTAATTTATTACGAATTACGACGAGAGATTTAGCGAGGAGGTCGGTCGCGAGATCGATGCGTCGAACGACGTGGAGGAACGACTCGAAGGACGCGACATCGTCCGCTCTTGTCTCCGTCTTCGCAGAAACGCAAAACGGACGTTTCGTTTGGCGCGTATTGTCAGGCTAATGAGTCTACGTCGTTTCGCGGGCGTGCGTCGAATCGCGACGTCCGCGTCCGCCTTCGGCTTCTCGCGCCATCGACGTCGACTCGAGGAAGGACGAGAAGGAGAGAAGCTACGAGATTTATTCGAGCCTCTCGATTCTCCACGCTGCGCGCGACTGTGACTTATCGTTGCCGTTCAAGGACGATGCCAGCTCGAAAGATCGGCCTTCGTCGACGTCGACGGTCGGCGCTTACGATTCCGGTAACGGCGAACGGCCTGCGATCGACCTCGAAATCGCCTGGTTGTCGATCGAACCATTCCATCGATCCTCGATTCGTTCGATTCGCCACGGAATTTCGAGAAGCGTCCTGGAAAATCGATGAAAATCCTTTTCTTGCCTTTCCATTTTCTAGACCGTTCTTAGAGTACCTAGGTTTCTTTGCGCTACGATTAAAAATTCCTTCGGATGGAAGTCGAAACGAAAAAATGTAGCGGTTAGAGATCCAAAAGGAAAAAGGTTAGCGATTTGAAATGGAAACGTTTCCCTCCTACGTTTTTCTCCTTTTCGTCGCCGATGTTGTAAACGTCGACACTTAACGTTTCGCTAACAACGAAAGGTCTAAAAATCGAAGAAAATTCTGCTTTCCTTGCCTTCCGATTTTTTAGACCGTTCTCGGTGTACCTAGGTTTCTTCGCGCTACGATTAAAATTCTCTTCGGAAAGAAGTCGAAATGGAAAAGTTCCCCTCGTACGGTTTTGCTCTCTTTGTCACGGATGACGTCGACAGCGAGCGCGTCTCGACTCACTTTCTTCGCTCGACCGATGGCAGAGCGCGTATTGCGAAATCGCGATTCCTCGGCTTTCTTTGGCGCTTGTAAAAACGAGAATCGTCGGTTAAACGTTTTCACCGTGACAATGGAAACGACGACGATTCTTCGCAAACAGTGAATCACGCGCAACGAGCGAGTATCGTTACGACGGAATACCGCGAACGCGCCACGAGCACCGAACCAAAGTTCAATATAAACCGAATGTAGTTTACATTTTGCATTCGTCGTCCGTTAATCAGAATCGCGGGTAAATTGCGCTTCGTTTAGCGACGTCGAGCCATTCCTCGATCCCACCGTCTCGGCGATCTTTCTTTTGTCACGGAGACGATAGATCGTCGTCATCGGACGCGAATTACGTACATTGTTCTACGTGCGAACGCCTCGGTCGATGTCGCGGCCGTGAGACGGCCGTTTTTCTTTCGAGGCGACTCGCTTTGGAACGACGCACTCGCGACCGAGATATCGGACGAATTTACGCCACGGAGAACGCCAAGTTCCACCAAAGACTCGGTAACGATCGCAATTCCGCTGGAATTAATACAGTTCGTCCTACGCGACGAGTCCGCGATTATCGTTTGGAAAAAAAGCACGTATAGTGTATCGATAGTTATTTGAGAAATTTTTAAGTTATTTGTTAATCTTCCCTTTAAAACTTGCATACCGAGCTGGACGATTCGTATATAATCGATGCGATGGATTTATTTAAAGTATAGACAAAAAATATAACTTCGGTTGGCAATTGTCGTTTAGCTCGAAACGACGAAAGCTCGTTCGTTCGTTCGTAAGCCGTCTCTGGTCCAACATCGCAAAATTTCGTCTTACGCGAAGCGGCGGTGCGAGTGGCAGTGGCCCATTCAGCGCGGTCCTTGGTCCTGCGCAACAACGAGCGCGTGTCATTGTGCTAAAAATGTCACCCGTATGAGGAGGAAAGACAGCTGTCGCTAGATTGCATTAGCACGCGATAGCTTTATCGTCGGCGAGGCTCAACCGTATCCTCGCCGTAACCTCGTCATAAATTCGGATTCGGTTGGAAAAATGGTGGAAAAAATCGAAAGGGACCTTCGAGCGCTTCGAGATAAAATATATCGATATAAATAAATAATCGGAAGAAATAAAAATTCCGTGTAAAAGAAAAGAATGAAAAAGCGGAGGACAATGACGCCGCTCGAGGTCCTTTAAAGCAGTACGTTCGAAAAGCGCGAAGAGGACCGGTGGGAGCGCGTTAATCGCCGCCGACTTTTTACCGATTCCGCTTTGAGCGGGCCGCGTTTGCTCGAGCGTTTTACACCTGTCCGCGGAGCGTACACAAAGTTACGTAGGTACCGAGGTAGAAGCCGGTCGTAGGACGCGCACGATTCCGCAAATATTTATTCGGCCGGGTCGAAGCTGGATGCGCGATGAGAAAGAACGAGAAGGGCGCCGTACTGGAGGGTCGACGGCGCGATATGGAAAATTCAGCGTGTCTCGTCGTTTCGATCCGGCCGGATTCTCCTTTATGATTTTCCAGGGCGAATTTTTACTCCTCGAGACGGCGAGGACGAAGGAGGACGAAGGGAAGCTCTCGACTGGAGTGGAAGAAGGAGGAAGAGGCTCCTCGATAAGGCGGAGTTGGTATTTTACGCGACGTCTCCCGTTTCGTACGTTCCTTTCGGGTTTACGGAAAAATTGTTACGCCGTTGCACGTGGCGGTTCTCCGTGAACGGCACTTTGCCGGTACACGCCGCATCGTCGTTACATTCGCGATAAAAGTGCTATAATAACAGTAATAATAATCGTCGAGAGGGGTGATTTTTCCATTACGAGCGGATAATCGCTCCCTCCAACGCTTCCAGAGCTTCCTGTCATGGATCATAAGTTTCGAAAAGCGTCGACGATGCGCAACCGTCGTCCGCGCCGCCTGCTCGCCGAGTGCAAAGCGTGGTACTTTCGCGAAGGACGTTTCCGCTATAAACTCTACCTACCCGTTCCACGTCCTGAGACTTGCAAAATACTCTCTTCGGCGCATTTCTCTCTCTCTCTCTCTCGAGAAGGAGAGAAGATGAAAGAGAAATAATTTCTTTTCGCCTCCGTTTGATCGCCATAGCGCGTAATGCAATCCAACGCTCGCGTCGCGAGGAGAATAGATAAAATCGTTGTTAACCTCGCCTCGTGGATTTTCGCGATTTCGCAAGATGGGAAGCGGACGTGGGTCGAGGAGGAGGAGGAGGA
>JAITYT010000759.1:2611658-2625276 GCA_025433975.1 Liostenogaster flavolineata
CCGAGGAACAGCCGCGCGCGAACCAATCAAGCGAAACGATATAAAATGAATTTTAACCGTTATATCATTAGGAATTATTGACAGCTCGAAATCATTTTCAAGGGCGTCCATGTGGAAGGTCGACGTTGCACAACGCTCTATACACAAAATGCGTAGAGAACCGCGGATATTTGTACGACTATCGTCGTAAATGACGTCCGGCTGTTCTCTCTTCTTTTTCTTTTATCTCTCTGTCTCGCAGTCTCTATCGGGAAACCGAGTGTAAACGGAGATACGCAAGACGCGCGATTACTCGATACATACGTTCTCGGGTTATGCGCGACCTTCCCCGTTATCAACGGATAACGCGCTAGCCTTATCCGTCGATCTAATCTCGATGACATTGCCTTATCTCGAGCGCGATGTCAAGTGCATCGATCCCTGCGCATCGAGAAGCCACACGGGGGAAAAAACGAGAAAACACGTCGCACCTTTGCTTCTCGTAGTCGCTCGAGACGTCGATACGTGCGTACGATCTCTTACAGATCGATCCCTCCACTACGTTTTTCTTCTCCGAATCCCGCCGTTCTTCCGACAAACCGTATACCGAATCGTATCCAACGATCCTTCTTATCTTCCACGAGTCTAATTCGATCTCGCGTTATCCTTCCAGGCAAAAATCGATTAAAATTTTACGGACAAATTCTAGCGATGAGAGAAATCGCGCGACTTAACGTACTGCAATTTCTCCCCCGCGACCCTCCTCGCAACGCGTTTCTTCGATCGTCTTTCCGTTCTCCTTCCGCGACCTCTAGGTGCCGCTGGTTGCTCTTTCGCTCGCGTGCGACCAGCGAAGGCCGCGCAGACATCGCATCCAAGCGTGCACGCGTTCTTACCATCGATTATAAAAAAAGAGAATGAAAAAGGAAAAAAGAACGCATCTCGCGGGCGGTAAAAGCTCTCGTCGAGAATCCTTCCTCCCTCCACGCGTTTACGGTCGTCTCTCTTTCTCTCTCTCTACTCTTTATTAACCCGTTACCTGTTTTTGACGTATCATTCTCTACGCTTTTTTTTATTTTTTTAAATAGTCTTATTAAACGTTTTTCATAAATGAAGGGGATATACTATCTTTTCTGAAAATTTATTTTCAACCAATATTTTTTATTACGACCACAAATTAAAACAGAGAGGGTAGGAAAGCAATAGCATTAAAAACAGGTAACCCTACGTCCAAACAGGCACACGCGCGCGTATCCTCTTTCTTTCTCCTCTTGTAAACACCGCCGTTGCCCGACTGCGTCGTCCACTTGGATAAGAACCTGACCTTTCGATATCCTCCGATAATTCGGTTGTCAGCGATTTCGATTCGAGCGATCTCTCAATATTATCGGTACACTTTTTTATCGTTCTACGTGCGCGTCGCTCCTCCCCCGAAGCGAAAGATTTTCGTACGAGAATTCCATCGAGCGACGAGATTCGTCGTCGAGCTTTATTGCGTTATTGCGGATTCGAAACGGCGAAGGTGAACTTCGTCGTCTCTCTTATTGCGTAGCGTTTCGATCTCCGTCGAGCGCGAAACCCTCCATTAACCTATCAACGTTTCGTCATCCCGTCGATACCGAGGTGCAGACAGAGAAAGAAGCGCGATCCGAACCTAGTTCCAAAGGAGCCAAGAAAAAAATTGTCCTCGCGATACAAATATATCGACTTCTCCCCTAGAAAAATTTATTTCGACGAACTTGTGAAACTTTTAGATTGCTCGGAAAGTAATTTCGTTTTTTTTTTTTTATGGAGAAGCATTGTTCTATGTTTCTTTATTTTTTGCTCTTTTTATGAAAAACTGTCGGGAAGAAACGAAATTACTTTCCGAACAACAACGAGTAGAACTCGGATATGTGAAAAATGTTCGGTTGGACGAATCGTTTTACCAGTCAGCGACGAAAAAAAAAATCGAAGGGACTTTCCTCCTTCCTGTTTCGCGAGGGGCTCGCGCATTCGTTATTCTCATTGCCTGCTGCGTTTCGGAATCGGAGAAGCGTCACTGCGATAAAAAGCATTTTTCACGCTGAAAGGCCGTGTGCGAGAGCCGCTGACGACGATAGCGTTATCTGGCAGCCGCGTTCTCCGTGTCTATCGGGGCACGCGAGCTGAATTCCGCAGCGTTTCGAGGAAGATGCGAGGTTTCACCGCGGTAGAAAAAGAGAGAGGAGACGAAATCGACGGTTGCATCGACGACGTCGCGATAACGACGTTCTACGCGAAACACCGCGAGCGTGTAAATCGTCACTCCTTGTCGCAATAATACGAAGAATTCGTGCGACGACGACGACGACGATGACGATAACGATGACGACTGTCGTCGATGACGTCGAATTTCGAACGCGTTACGCTCTTCGTATCGACGATTTATTCGCGCGTGACGATCGATCCTCGGAATCTCCTCGATCGAAATGTCGTCATCGACGATCAAAATCGAACGAATTTAGCAGATCGCGCGAAACGCAGAATCGAGAAAATTGTAAATGATGGACGTCGAATTTCGACGATATTTCGATCATTACCGATTACCGATCGACTGGGATTTTTTCCTTGGCGCGATAAACGTCGGAACGACCGACGTAACGACGAGGTTTTCTCGAATTTTCGCGATAACGCGAAGCCTCGATTTCTTTCGTTCCGTGGCGCGGATCAATGGCTCGACGGTCGCGTGTCGTCGCGGATGCATTATGCACGTAAAGGTGGGTAGAGACGGATAGGCAAGCATGCAGATAGACAGGTAGACTGGTAAGTAGCGCGTGAAAAATTCATCGAAGATCGTAGCGAGGCTGTGCACGATGGATGTCGCGTCTCGCCCGCGCGCGCCAATTCCAAAAGACGGAACAAGTACGCTAATCGTCGAAGGTTCGACCTTCGCCGTTGAACCGAATCGAAGGAACTGGAAAAAGCGAAGGAGAGAGGAACGAAGACGATGGAGATTACGAGAGACGGAGAGGAAGAGATAGATAGATGGATGGATGGATAGATAGATAGATAGATAAATAGTTAGAGAGAGAGAGAGAGAGAGAAGTCGTAGCCGTGTAACGATCGACGAGAAGCGGCGGCGATGGCAACGCAACACGCTACCAACACACGTTCGACTTCGAAGTCATCGTTAACGTCGGTGTGCTGTCTATTAGAGAGGCTCGTGTATGCCGTCAAGGCTGCAGGTAATCGAGGTAATTTGATGGGATTGTACCTATCGGAAAGGAGAGGAAGAGAGAAGGCGAGGAGAAGGCAGAGACGCGGAGGGAGAAGGAAAAAGGCGAGTCCAGTCAAAGAGAAGTTCAGGGGGCCACCGCCAATTTGCTCGACGAGATTAAGCCCGCGAGAAAAAGAAATTGGAATCGAGACGAAAATTACCGATCCCACGTTCTTCTTCCCTCTCCGCCTTCTCTCGTCTCGTCCTCGTCATTCTCATCCTCTCCCTCTCTCTCTCTCTCTATATATATATATCGAGATCCTGACCGCTACGAACTACAAGCTCGATTCCTTCCGATCGTATCCTGCCTCACCCGTCTCTCTCTCACACACACATTCTCTCTTTTTCTGTCACTCTCTCTCACTGTGTCTCCGTTATCATCGTCGCATCGGAAAAATTTCTACTCTCGCACCGCGCGACCCGAGTAACGCTTTCCGCGAGTCTCGAACGAGACACGTGCATATTTGATATCGATCGTCGCGGTAGAAAGAAACATACGCAGCAGACAGACGATTCGTATTTCGTCGAATACGAAACCAATCGATCGATCGTTCTCTTATCCTTTGACACCAAAAGACGATCGAGAGTAACGGGGGCATCTCTAGTTCTTGCTTATTATTACGAGTTGCCTTTCCGTCGCTCGTAAGCGAGCGACGAGTGAGAGAAGCGTCCACGTTTTTATAAAATCGTTAAAGAGGATCGCCAAGTACGACCAAACGCAGATTCGAGGATAGAAGGAGCCACGTATTTTTAGAGTCGAACTTCTCTACTCTCTTCTTTCTCTCTCTCTCTCTCTCTTCGTCGTTATCGCTCCTACGAGAGGGAGAGAGAGAGAGAGAGAAAAAGGACGGTCCGTTTTCCCCGGAGGCGATAAAAAATACACGAACCACGAGACTACCTGAGAGAAGAGGAGACCCAAAGAACCGACCTCTAGAATTAGAGTCAAAACCATTAAAAATCCAGAGAGGGATAATTGACTGGCCGAAACCGAGGCGAAATGCAGCTAACCCGGAATAATATCGGCGTCCACGTCGACAGCGAGTCGATGGTTATACCAACGACGACGACGATGACGGTAGTAGCGACAAGGAAGAAACGAGAGAAAACCGAGAGTCCATTCGCCGCCCTACGATAATTACAGAGAACGACGATGACGTCTACGACGACTAGCATCGTTTTGTATCGTCGCGTCGAGAAACGACGTGGCCAGAAAAATTCGTTCTTGACTTTTCCCTTTCGAATCGACCGTACGATTTTTCTCTCTTATCGATCTTCGAGTTAACGACTACCGTGTGCGTCTTTCGTGCGAGAAAAGAGACCTTAAAAAGCGATATTTACTCGCGTGTGTGACCTACATATACACGTTGCAGCACACCACCCTCTAATCTTCGAGAAAGGAACAGAATTCGGTCCGGTCGAATATTTAAGTTCGAAAGCCATTTGGCGGCGGCGTATCGGCCGTGATAATCGACCACTTAGTGGACTCGTTGTTCGTCGACGCGGGAAGCTTTTTGAAATTTGTAATGGAGAATAGAAAATGCCAACCTAAAGACCCGGAGAATCGGACACGGTCGAGACAAGCGACGTCGTCGCCTCTCGCTTCGTTCCATAGTTTTCTTCTCGTTCTCACAGCGGTCCGGAAAAGAACCTTTCGCCACGATCAAAACAAACTCAACGAATCGAACAGCGGCTTCGTAAACATCGCGCTTTTTCATCGATCATCCGATCGGTTGGAAAAATGCGAAGAAGGCTTTTTCCTTACCGAAGACGATTTTAGTTTCGCAGAAGGGAGGGAGTACTCGAGAACGAAAACGCGTGCAGCTTTCGACCGTCCCACTGCCAAGAGACAGTGCTCCTTCGTCGTTCGGTGGGATCTCGTTCCAAGAAGTTCGCGTTCGCGCAAAAAGAATTCGGCCGTACGACGCGCGAGGGGAAAAACGATTTCGCCGCGGGACGAAAATATCTTCGAAGACGCGAGATACGTCGCGAAGCAACGCGTCTCGTTTTCAAGGGTCACGGCCGACGACTACCGTCACTATTGCGACTATCGGCCCCACCGTCCCGTCTATACAAATCCGTCTATCGTCCTCGTTTTCTCCATCTTTTTCGTGCGTTTCTCGTTACTCTCGTGTCCCACCCGAAGCAAAAAAATCTCGTCGGAGATCGTTCTTATGAAAAGAGATCTTGCCAAGCGGTAGAAGGTGAACCGGCGATCGCGCCGCTTACGCGCGTCGTTCTCGAAGCAGCATTGTCAAGGTCCCGGCGGCGCACAGCTGCGCGCTGCTCGCCGCCACCTCGACAACACGGGGCGATATACCTTTACCCGCGAGTTTACGAACGCGAGACGCGTAACCGGCGCTTCGTCGTGCACACATTCAACGTATCTGACACATCGTTACCTGAGTAGCATCCGAATATGGGGTCGCGGAGTTCTTATCCACGAGTAACGATCCAAACATCGGTGTAGAACTAGAGAGCCCACTGTCATGATGTTGTGGCACCATTTTCGGGCCGGGTTACTACGTATCACTTCACTTTTAAAGATAACGGCTTATCACCACACACGGACGAACCAAGCGACGTCGTCGTCGTCGTCGTCGTTGTCGTTGTCGTCGTTGGCGTCGTCGTGTCGTCCTTTCCTTCCTTCGCTTTTTTCTTCGCCCCTCGGGCGCGCGCGACGACGAGGCAGCTCTCGCGTACGCGACGTACGAATATTTCGATGCGCGGAGGAGAAGCGAACTGAAGGCAGCGGCGGAGACTCTCTCGACGACGACGTGGAAGATAATCGCGAACGAAGAGTCGCGATTCGCGTCCTTCTTCGAACCCCGTCTTGCGAATTTCGCGAAATTATGACGCGCGACGGCTGCTCGAAGTCGAAGTCGTAAGACGATCTACTCTCCTCGTCGCGACGCGGCAGGGACTAGAGCGACGATAGCAGCAGTGACGGAATCGGCGATGTCGATCGAAAGAGCAGGTATCTCGGCCACGTCCAAGGAGGCGAAATCCCTCTCTTCTCCTTCGTTCTTGTTTTTTAGGGCTCTTCCTTCGTCCGTCTCCGCTCTTCGTTTGATTTTATTACTCTCTTCGCGGCTGTCGGATTCTTCTCTTTTTTTTTCTCTCTCTCTTTCTCTCTCTCTCTCTCCTTTCCGTTCTTCGAACGACGCGAAATCGCGGAAACGCGCTTCAAACAATCGCAGTCGCTCCTTTCCGAACACGAGGTGGCATATCGCCCGTACGACCGCTTCTTACGGAACGATGCTCGCTCGACGAGCGCTCATGTGCTACTGACTCGTACGCCGTCGGTGCTCCTGCATCTATACTACGTGCGCACAGCTGTGAATCCGCTCCTACCTTTCGCCCCGTCTCTCTCTCCGTCTCTTCCTTGCGTACACCCCCTCGCGCCCTCCCCACTCGCCGCTGCCTGAAACTGGATGCGTGCTCCCCACCACTCGTCCGATCGCCCCCACCTCCGACGCTCCCTTCTACCTCGTCGCTCGGTATCCCCTCTCTCGCTCGCGCACGCGGGGACTCGCGGCCAATCGGCGGCCGCCTCGAATCCCGATCGACCTTGCGTCCTCTTTCGGCGCTCGTTCCGTCCTCGTCGCTCCTTCGTATCGCCGCTCGAGCCGTCGACGACTGTGCGAGAGAGAGAGCGAGAGAGATGGAAGGAGCGAGCGAGAGGGAAGGAGACCGAAATATCGAAGAGCGACTCTATCCCGCGCCCCCATGTAAATACCCTGCGTGCCCTTAAAGTCCCTCGCTAATCAGCCACTGCCTGCCTGCTTCCTTACCTGCTTCCTCGCCTGTTCGAGCCAAGTAAAACCTTTCGATGCTTTTTCATTACCAGTGCCTCTCCAACTCGCTCTTCTTCCAAGATCCCGTCACGTCCATTTCGATTTCGTCGTTTTTGTTTCCTCTTCCTTCTCGATTTTTCGTCGCGGTCGCATCGCGTTTCTCGCAATCATGAAAATCTCTTCGCGGTGAAAATTCGACGAGACGTTGAAAACGACTCGTTTCGTCCAATTTTACGGCGCTTTTCGGCGCGTAGAAGAGGCGATTTTCTGCCGTTTCGCGATCGATCTTAACGAGCGGCGCGAGAGAGAGCGCGGCCTTCCCTCGGCGTCGAGGCCCGTGCGATTTTCTCGACGGCAGCTGCCGAGCAAACGCATATTGGTCAATGACCGCCACGCGATATCTTATCGCTACGAATTCGACGGTGCCGTCAGCGTCGCGATAGAACGTAATTCGCATCGTGATCGCGTATCGCCGTTAAAAGTTGATCGCTTAGGCGCGCCGATAGCATCGTTACGACGAAAATATTCTTTGGAAGGATTCGTTATCGCTCTTACGAATCGCCAGCGATATATCCTATCGATAAAAATTTTAGAATTTTTATCGAATAATTTTGCAATTCGTTACGAAACGATTCCGTAAAATGTCGTTCGTCATTTCGTAATCCTCTAGGAAGTTGCTCGTACACAGAAACGATCGAATTGATTTTCCGAATCCTCGAGAACATCCTCGAGTTTGCGAGGAACGTAACGATCCTGGATAGAATCGATTCCACGGCCTGTTGCGTTCGTAAGCCTCGTTGTTATCGCGCTTAGACGAGCAACGTCGTGTTTCCACGGTCCGTGTTTATTTCGTTTCGATCACGAGACGAACGTACGATCGTTACGTCGAGATTGCGGGTAAATAAGAACGAAGCGGCCGATACAACGAACGAACGAACGAACGATTAGAGAAAGTAATGCGTCGTGCAGACGACGGAGATCCGATTCGACCGACTCACGATCTTATCGCGTCGATGTCGCGCTCTTGGGAGCTTATTTTTAACGAAGCGAATTTCGTGTACTCTCCACCCAAGAAGCCACTGTAAAATGGATCCAAATTCGATCACGATTTCGATCGAAAACTTTCTCTCGCCCTTTTCCATCGATTGGAGGAGACGAACAACCTCCATTTTCTTCTCGTTACAAAGAAAAAATTTACAAAAAAACATTGAAATTTCGGGAGTCGCCATCTCCGCTCGATTATTCGTTTGATCGACGCTTAGATTGGCTACGAAAACATCCATAGCGAGCGATGTTTTTTTTGTCCTTCGTGATTCGTGCGAAGAAGACCAAGGCTCGAATCGCGGCACATCCTAAAATCCGAGCACGAACGACACGACGTACTCGTGCAAATCGCTCGGTCTCGTTAACGACTCGACGAGTCGATCGCTTCTGCGAAGAATTGAAAGGAAAATCGAAAGGTTTCCGTTCGAAAGAAATATTTCTCGCGATGCTTCTTCCACGTCTCGCCTAATAACCGTGCGTGTTTTCACGTGAAATATCTTCCTCTACTCGTCTCCTTTTATCGGTCGATTCGATCGATGCTGGGAGAATCGAAAGGGAGAATCGATCGTAGATAATTAAAATTCCAAATGGAGATTTATTTTTCTGCGCGTTTCGCGCGAGATGAAGCGCGACGTGGTCGATGGCACGTCGTAAGAAGAAAGCGCGTCGCGGTCTTTTTGGCAACGGTTAGTTACTTTGTCGTCGATGCCTTTGATCGGGTGTCGTAAAAAGACCGCCGTGGTCGGAACGGCTGGTTTATCGCGACGAACACCGCCGACGTTGCATCTCTAATGAGTCCACGATATATGTGTCGTATACGAGCAAAAAAAAGAAAGACAGAAAGAAAGAAAGAAATAAAGGCAGAAAATATAGGCGAGCGCTACTCGGAAAAATGACGATTACCACCGAACGTGGGTCGACAAATCGCCCCCGACTACGACGTCGTCCACAACATGCATTTATTTCGCCTCTTAACTCGACGAGAATCATGGAATTCCAGTCGGAATGAAATTCATGCGCGCGATATTTTCCGCGAATCGTCGAATCTCCGGACGAAAGTCGTGCGTTTCCGAGCGAGACGTCGTAAAAAGGGCGGGCTGTGCGATCGAGAGAGTTTACGCGTCGCTCCATCGCTTTTTCCGTCCGTTCGTCCGGAAGGAAGGAAGGAAGCGTTCCTCGTGGACGGACGCGCGCTGGCATCGCGTTTATAATCGCCAGCCCCTTCGTATATCGCGTCGACCTTTCCGTGCGAATTGCGGATTACCGCGACGAGCCTCGCGCTCGGAGACGAAAGATTCGCGTCCTGATTCATGGACGCGCGCTCTGGGCGTAAAATCGCGGAGCCCTCGAACGGCCTGCGCGATTTTTAACGGGAAGAGAACGAAACGAAAGAAACGGTGAGAGCCAAAACGAGAGAGAGAGAGAGAGAGAGAATAAATAAGGAAGGAAAGAAATAAAAGATTAACGCCCGCCTCGTAAAGGCCGATCTCGTAAAGATCAGGTCTCCTCCTTTTTTTTCCGTGCGCGTTCGTCGGCGCAGCCGTCGCCCTCGGATCAACTTTATTACGTTGGAGAAATAACGCGGACGCGCGAAACGTCGCGCTTCCACCTCGATTTTCGCCGAGATCAGCGTTAATCCTCTCGCGAACCATTCGACGTTCGTTTTTCGCCGGAGCATCGCGATGGAAATAAACGAGACGACCTTTTTTCTCCTCTCTCTTTCTCTCTCTTTCCCTTTTTTTCGCTTCTCTCCCATCTCGCTCTTCCCCCTTTCCCCTCAGGCTCCTCTTCTAATTCCTCCATTCGTTCTTTCCTTCCTTCCTTCCCCTTTTTTGCTCGGTGACCGCGACTAGACGCACGCAGGAACGAGATTCGTCTCGATCGTCGGTGGTCGATGCGGTCTAGACATTGGCGTAACGCGCTAGGTATTCGTCCGCGTAAAGAATTCGAGGGACGACGGAAGGATGCAGTCGATCCGGTGCCGGGCGACGTTACGAGTTTTTCTGGATCTTTGTCCCTCGCAACGAAATTCGTCGCTCCTCGTCGATGATTATGCGCGACGAATCTCTTACGAAGTCCTACGCTTTCCTCGAGTCGCTTCCAGCGATTCTCTTATGGACGACTTGAAAAGAATCGCGAAAATTCTCGTATCTCGCGACAAAATTAACCGGCGTGGATCTTATTAACAGAATTTATCGTGTCCTTTACGATCGTGTACGAGACTTTAGAATACGAATTCTTTCGATGAATTTCGAACGCGTACAAGATCGGAGCACGATTGCTCCTTCCTATCGCTTGGAATGCGTAGAACTGTTAGAGCGCCAACACTGATCGAGTACGGTTACTTTCGGTATCGTTCGACTATGATCACGATGCGTCGCGCTCGTTTGTACGATGAAGAATTTACGAATACCATACGTCTAGCGATTGAAGAATTTTCTGACTTTCTCTACGGTCTTTCGCGTCTTACTTTGTACAAGAGAAGCACGGTGTCGCACCGTGTCCCTTTATACACTTTTTCGTAGCCGACGCCGAGCTAATCGTAGAAGAGAAATCGCCTTTTCCTTTTTCCGAAAGTAACAATAGTCGACGTCGCGCGATTGATTCGACCTCGTCTGGTGTTCGCAAAGTTGACCGTTCCCCCTGGACGCCACGTGGAAGAACGGACCCGATTCGTAAGAACGACCATCGCTTGGTCATTCTTACCACGACTCCTAGATCGACGACTGGTCGATCGAAGGGACGGAAAGAAAGACGAAACGAGGAGAAAAAGCAGGAATATCGCGAAGAACACGCGTCATCGTTCGGCGCTTGGTTTACGAGGTTTACGAGGCAAGAAGTACGGTCGCGCGAATCAAAGGAGGCTCGCGACCCGAAATAGACGCGCGCCTTTTGCTTCCACAGAAATGGCACTTTTCGGTAAACGACTTGATTTATGGAGTCGCTCCTTGAAACGCTCTCCCGTGTCCACTCGTGCTTCTTTTACCTAAGCTATATAGATATATTTTTAGTGATTTGCCGCGCAGTTCGAAGGAGAAACTTTTTATTCGCGCGTTCGCTCGAAGGGAGGAGGGTGGCGAAAGTCCTACGAATATTAAGTATAAACCATAAATACGATGACGAAAAGTCTCTTTGAACGGGCGGTAAGCCAACGAGGAGCCGCGTCCGAAGCGCGCGAAATTCGAACTCTTTCGTCGACTCTCGTGATTTTAATTTTGCCTCTCGTAATTAAAAGCGTTTCTACCAAACGATAGTTCTCATCTTTCGTCGAAATCGAGAGCTGCGGAGAAAAATGGAGAAGGAGAGAGATGGCTGAAATTTTCGTAAACTCCCGCTTCGCTTTCGATCTTCGTCGAGATCGAGTAGGCGCGTTTGTCCCTCGTCGGACGGCCACTTGGAGGAGAAACGATCTCGTCGCCGGGAATGACGAACGATGCCACTTGGAATCCGTGAATCATCCGCCAGCGTCGTTGGAAGCTTCGTCTCTCCTTTTCTCTTTTTTCTTCGCTTCGTTTTCGTCTTCCTCTTTCTCTCTCCGTTTCTCGCGTACTCCGTGCAAGCGCACTCGAGAAGATCCTTCGAGGACGGTGACTCTCGTCCTTCGACGTCGTCGAATTCTCGCCTGATCGAGGAGTCATCGTGCTGGAACGCTACACCATGTAAATCGCGCTCGAGGTAGATGCATAATTGCTCGATAAGTCCGCCATGCCGATTTATTTGCATCATAAAGAACCTTATCGAGGAAGATGGAAGGATTCTCGAAGGAGCGGCATTCTTCCTGCAGCTTCGAGAAGAGAGATAATCGCTCCGATCGGTACTCCTTTCGCTCTTCTTACGGATCTACGCGTATCGCCTTACGCGGAAATTCATTCGTTCGTCCAGGTGCGTCGGTGATGCACTTTTCACGCGAGTCCCCGGCGTCATCGACTATTATTAGGTCTATCGGAAAGTTCCGTCGAATAATGCCGCAGTTCGAGGAATGGACGAACTGTTTGCCTCCTTTTTTGGGTCACACGGACCAAGGCTTTTGGTGGCGTAGCTCTTTCATTGAAAGGGTTAATCGACGAAACGCGGGATTTCATATCGAAATGGTTTTTGTTACTTACGATCATCGTCTCTCTTCTTTGTTATGCACTGAATTTAATAGAACGATAGCTCACTAGAACTTCCGAATTGGACTAGAAAGAAAGTAGAAACGAGACTGACCAACGAAGGTGACTAGTAGTTTGGTATCGGTCCGAAGAACGAATGCGACTTCGCTGCGCTTTTTTGCGAAGGCTCGGTTAGGGAGACCTGGAAGGGGTGCCGAGAGCCTATTGGCTCTTCGAGAACTTTTGGGAGATGTACAGGTTAAGGTTCAAGGTAAATTGTTGTATCGACGGTTTGTAGTATCGAGAAATTTGGGCTTTCTAAAAGCGCCCCGTCGTTAACCAGATGCAATTCGTAGAAGCCAGTTTTAACCGGTAGTTTTTGCAAGTTGCACCGGAATTTCTCTCGACATCATTCAAGCCCGTTGAAAATTCCAATTGTTCTCAAAAAAGCCTTTCACCCGGGGAACCTTCGTCCTTTATCTGTCCCCTAACGACCTCTATTATTGTTATACCCTAGGATTGTATAACTCTAGGAAGGTACTCGAAACAAGAACCTCGCTTTGCAGAATCTTCCCTCGGAACTTAGAAAGTTCGAGATTTATCTCGTCTGTTTTGTAGTAAACTAAACAAAGGCGAGATGCGTACGATTCGAGAGATTATAGTATTTTGTAAGAGTCACCAAGCGATGGTCATTCTTACGAATGTCCTCGCTTCGGGGCCCATCGTAAGACTTTGGAAAAATCTCTCTTCTCCGATTGGCGCGGCTCTGGCTACGTAAAAGTGCATAAAGAGACACGATCCCAGGACACGGGAGCACTCGGTCGTCCGACACTACAAGAATTGTATACATTCGAACGACATCAAATCGTGCTCCATTTTTGTACGCGTCCGAATTCAGCGAGAGAATTCGCGTTATAAATCTTGTACTAACCGTGAAGAACAAAATAAATTCGATCCAAATAAATAATCTCACGTCGGTTAATTTTGTCGTGAGATATAAGAATTATTTGGCCAATTCTTTCCAGTATTGAACTGTATAATCGTATAAGTATTATAATTGTATAAATAGGTTGCCGACTGGACGTCACACTTGACTCTTTCGATTTATTTTCTTTCGAAAATATATTAGTTTCTTTAATTCAAAACGAACGGAACTATCCATTAGACCCAATATTAAGGCCCCCCACCCCCCCTACGATTCCTAATCGACGATTTTTTACCTGGAAACAATCCGGAGCGTATCTTCCGACTCTCGAAGCGGCCGGAACTCGAAAATACAAATCACTCGTAATCGATTAGCTAACGGTTGGAGATCGGTTTGGTCGAGTTGCAACCGACCGATCGGCGGACAGTCGGACGCTCTACGATTCTACTCGAGATTTTTGGTGGTCGTGTCTCTCGAGACGGGTCTCTACGGGTCGATACCTGTCGCCGTTGACGTTTACGTTCTTTCTCTCTCTCTCTCTCTCTCT
>JAITYT010000759.1:2638094-2648331 GCA_025433975.1 Liostenogaster flavolineata
CGACAGCGCTTACTCGCCGCGGTACGCGATTGACCTTCCTAATCGGCGACGGTGACTTCCTACTTCGCGGAAACTCGGCTTCGTGACGATGTTCGCGTAACGCGTCCCACCGACGCACGTACTCACCTACGTCCATCGTCCAGTCGATGGATCGTACGATCGAATCGTACGCGGAAGAACGACGCGTTTTCCGCTTACCGCGTCTTTCCTCCTTCCACCTCCTGCTGGAACGAGAACGCGGATCGCGATTACGGGATGGAGGAGGAGGAGGAGAGGACACGAAAGGAGCGCGACGAAACGATTTTCTTTTTCTCGTGGAAACGTTCGGACTGGCACGTTGCGTCAACGAAATGCGCGTCGTAGATAACCGATATCCCGATATATTTTTAATCGATCGTTGCGAGTAGATTTGTCTGGACTGATACGATTTTGATGAATCGTCGTCTGCGATAGAGACGCAGCCGGAGAAGGAACGAAAACATCGTTCGATTGTCGTAAGCGATATTTATGAGAGTCGTTTTGTTTACGATTCAGGTAGGTAAGGAATCGTTCGTCCGCTGTTCGGAAAAATATTATTGACTGCGTTGCGTTATGGATCTCTCTCTCTCTAGGCAGCAGTCGAATTTGAAATTTTCTTTCTTGGACGGTCCTTAGAGTTGCCTTCGTTTGAGCGCGACATTTTTATTCGCACGTTACCGAATTTGCATATTTATCGTTATTTAATATCTCTTATTTTTACCGAATACGGAAACCGTCGTTAATCATATACATAATATTTAATGTAGTATATCGAGTATTTTGCAGTTCGAACGTCGAACGTCCTCGTCTATTATAAATTTTTATCGATTTCCATATCGGTTTTACGAATAGCAGACTGACGAAGGAACGCGTTTTCACACAATGCCGATTTTTTCGCTTCAAGATTCGACGATTCGACTCTCGAGTCTCAAGACGACGACGACGATGGTGACATCGGGATATTTATTATCGTGAGCAATCGATCGGCAAACGACGACGACGACGACGACGACGCTCCGATTACCTTCGACGCTCCGTCGAGTGATTTAGGATCGATATTTAACGAGAGTCGTTAAAGGCTTAGGAGGAGGCTTACTGCACGGACGAGAGCGCGCCTAACACGCTCATCGTCCATCTTTCGAAGTTCGTCGCGACGAAGTAAATCGTGCGCTTCCTCTTTGCCCCCCGGCTTGATTTTCGTCCCTCCTCGCTCTTTCACTCTCTCTCTCTTTCTCTTTTTGCCTGTCTCTCTTCGTTTCACGGTCGATCAGCACTCTCGAATCGCACGTACCGCGTCCGTGCTCGTTACTATTATTCAACGAACGCGAGATTCCCACTCGAGATCTCTCGGCTTGCACGCGCACTCACTTACGTACATACGTAGGTACGCGCGTAACGTCGCCGTCGTATCGCGATGAATCGCAAATATAATTTAATTTAAGGCTGAAAATCGCCGGAAACGCTTTATACGTGTAATTTCATTTACGATCGCGCTCCTCGGCGTAGGAAACGCAGGCGCATGCCGTACGAACGAATAAATCCTTTCCTACTCGACGCATTGTTGACCGGTCACGATTCTACGCGTGTTCTCGTGCGTGAACGCTGTCGATCGTTGCCCACGTGCATCGGATCGCGCAATGATTAAGCTACAAAATTGCGTCAGCTGTCGTCGCGATACCGTTTCCACGCTCGGTCAATTTTTCTCTCTTCGATCTTCGTACCTTACTTACTTCCTATGCGTTTCGATTTATCATTCACTCGTGAGAAAAGAGAGAAAAAAAGGAGATGTTTTGTCTACATTTTCGTCTATCGACCTGAGATTTCCCGATGGCTATGCCATTTCCTAGATTACGTCGTACGCATTTTCGCGCACTTAGAAAAGTAGACAGCGTCAGTTTTAGCCGAAAACTGATAGAGCGACGATTCACTCGTGGGAAAAGAGAGAAAAAAAGGAAGATATTTTGTCTATATTTTCGACTATCGACCTGAAATTTCCGGGTGGCGATAAGGTCGCCCCCCGCGGTCGGCGGGTAACTCCGGCACGTACGAAGCGCTGGAACGTGCCAACGCGGCGCAGAAGCGCCTGCAAATAGTCTCTTTACGCATCGGTGCATCGTAGAATCGTCCTATCGCGATGCGATCTCGATAAAAAGGTCCGATCGCGACGCGGCAACGTTTGCAAATTGGCTCCGCGTATCGATACGCGTCGTACGATCGTCCGACGCAATTAATTCCCGATAAAACGTTGCAATCTTTGGCGACGATCGCCAATGAATCTTGCGCTTCTTCGTCGATCGTGCATTCGTCGTTGTCGTCATTCGTCTCAACGGTCGTGCAAGCGAACGAGAAAGAATCTCTCGTGAGAATCGAACGGTTTTGACCTCGTGACGTCAGGACACTTTGACGTAATAAAAGACAGCCAATTTGACGTACCTAAAGGATCAAGTGCGAATATGAGTTTGCGAATGGTTTAAAGAGAGAGAGAGAGAAAGTCAGTTTAATTGTGTCTATCAGACACAAGATAAAACACGGATAAAACGGCAATCCGCAATCGAGGAAGCGATAAGCTACGTTCTGTTCTATCTAATTACGAAATGCGAAATTCTTGTCGACAATTAAAGTCGTTGGCATCGATAAAATGAAATATCGAACGGCTTAACGCCTTGTATTAACGCGGCAAAGTATCGGAAAATATCCAGAATTTTTCATTGGATACGTCGATGTTACGCGAGGTGTAAGAAACGGCAAAAAAACAAGCAAAGCAACAGAAATTCATCGACGAACTCGATCGAAGGATGTTTTCAGCCGCGTTATTTAATTCTTGTCGAGAAATAATCGGCCGGCGTTCTCGGGCCGGCCGACGATCGACGAGGCGAGTCTCGAGCCGAAGATCGATGGAATGGAGATTCTTTTCGGGAGAGGCCTGTGTCGCGATTGCGAAACGGTACCGGTTGACCGACGACGACGACTATATCGTAAGTGCGTCGTCTAAACCGGTGGAACACCCGCGCTGCATTTCACCCGTCTGAGTCAGCCTATCGCGAATCGTTGCACAACTCGAGCTCTCCATAACGGACGGTCGCGCGTTAGAAAGAGTAGGGGAGAGGAAGAAGAGAGAAAGGAAGAAGGGAAAAAGAGAGAAAGAGAGAGGTAGAGTCGACGCGTGTCGGGATAATGGAAGATAGACGAAGGAGAAGAAACGAGGCAGAAGCTCGCGCTACGAGAGGATAGAAATGATAAAAACGTGCGGTTTTACGGGCGTCGTCATTATCGACGCAGTCGAGCTTTATGGCGCGGTTTAAACGACCGTGACAGTCGAAGACGTCGTCGTTGCCATCTTGTTTGCTCAGGAGTAGATAAAAAATTGAAATAGCAATTTTTATCGCAATTTTAACGAACTCGAAGCGACGTGGCGCTTCGCGAGCTGGAAAAGTCGACCTCTTCTCTTCGAGATGCTACGAACGACGGTCTCGTCGACCTCGAGGTCCTTCGTGGCTTCGAATCGTCCAATTTTTTCTTTTTTCCGATGAAACTCCTCCACTTGGAAGATCGTTATCGAAATTGGAAAACCTCGTACCTCTCGAAGCAGCAGCGGCGGCGACGTGCGAACGTCGACTCGAAGACGGTGAAACTCGCGTCTCGACTCGCTCGTTTCCTCGATCGCGAGTGGCGCCGAGAGGAAAGCGGCGTGCACGTTTCGATACTTTCGAACTCTTGACCCCTAGAATTGGACGTGGATCGTGGGCGCTGGGATTTCCTTGCGTAACAGCGCGTTCTCTCGATTCGAATGAAAAATCATAACTTCGTCGGCCGGGAGTCGAACCGATCGAAAAAATGAGCTCGTCGATCGACGCGTTAATCTCGCCGACGTTTTACGACGATAAGCGTTTCCATTGGCCGATCGGCGCGATAAATCGCCCTAAGAGTAAGGAACACTCGTAAACGCATTGGTTTATTACGCGTCGGACAGCGGCAGGACTATGCGTAAAATGCAAAACGGCTTAACGTACGATTTCTCTTTTTACGTACTTACGCGGCGCTCGCTTCGAAACGCACCGGTGCTACGCCCCTGCGTTTCGACCATCCAACTGACAAGTTGACGGTCGAACTAAAGGCGTTTCGTGGGTCGTTCGATCCATCGATCGTCTCGGCAGTTTTGATGACATCGACGAGAGTAACGACGTTGCGATTCGTTGCGACTCCAAACGCACCCGTATTACGCTTCTATGTTTAACCCTTTTAGTGCCGGACGCAAAACCAGCGCCTATTCGAGAGACACGGGACGCATAGGCTGCCTAGACGCTTTGCAAACGCAATAGAAACATAGTTGCATATAAAAGAGCAGTCGAAATTTATCGACGTACGTAGTTACAGCTATTTAAACGAAAGCTGCGTCTAGGCAGTCAACGCAGTCGCGTCTCGAACGAGATAAGTCGTCCTTCGGGTTTCTCGGAACTTTTCTAAATGACGATATATCGTCGTCTGGTACTAAAAAGGTTAAGAGTCAAACCGAAGAGTCGGACTACATTTTTTTTTATTAATTAGTCGATACTGGTTCGATATACGTTTATAACAAATAACACTTTGATATACGTTTTAATCGATCATTTATAATACTAAGAATGTAGAAAAATTATTTTCGTCATTTTTGATATTTCCAACTAACAAGTTGACGGTCGAACTAAAGATCGTTCGATCCATCGATCGTTTTTGCTCGCAGTTTTGGCGGCATCGACGAAAGTAGTTCGTTGCAATTCGTTCGAAGATGCCGTGCGTCGGACACTTCTACCGCATCGTCGTTCGACTCCGTTGCAAAGGCAAACATTTTCTATCGTTCATTCGCGTTATCTCGCAATGGCAGCGCGCCGACAAGATCTCTCCTCGGTCTGCTTCTCTCGCAGCGCGATTCGATCGACGCAACGTTCAACGAGGAAATCCGTGCTTCTAGATCGAATAAAACGCCCGAGTGAATTAGGCCACCGCGGTATCGATAACCTAATCGACGATCTCTCGTCGGTCGACACCGTCCAGCGAAAACATATCGAGAAAAACCGTTTTTACGGGCTAAACGCGATATGGAAACGAAGAGTCTGAAAAATTCTATATCAGAGTTTATCGATTCTAAAAAGTGTATCGAAGCAAACGGAGCATATTTTCATTAAATAAACAGCTTTTGAAAAAAGATACGCTGTTTTATTTATTCGCTTAAAAATCCGACATTTTGTACGCACCAACCTAATGCAGCGGAGGGTTCGGCGGTTCGGGGGAGGGGGATGCAGCTTGAAAATGCAACCCTACTAGCCTCTTCACTGACGGATACTTTCAACAAATATGACAAAAAAATGTCATATTATTTTATTACGTTTTTAATCGCCTACAGGTAGATATTAAAGAAATATATTCGTTTAAGTGTTTTGCAAAGTCATTCGTTTTAAAATCTTTCCTTATTATATCTATTTTAATTTTGCGTAAAAATTAGGTTAAATATTTCACAATAAATACAGTGGCAAAAATTGTTCACGATAAAAATAGGTTGAAAACGAAACCCGGGAGAAACCCAGGTCACGAAAAACAGGAAGAAGAAGAAGAAGAATTGGCATAGGACGAGTTAACTCGGCCGCGTCAGTTTTTGCGCGTCTTCCGAGGACGAGATAACTCGTCCGAATCAGGGAAGGGGCTAGGAAGAACCTTGACGTTCCCGGTTAGGCCACCGTACGACACCAGCACGGAGAATCCGCGGCGAATCGTAGCAAGCGAAAGGCCGGACGAATGGAAGGAACGTTCGCGTCGTTCTGAACTCGATCGGCGCCCGCAGCAATCCGTGCCGTGCAACACCGTATCTAATCTGTATCGTTCGGCAGAAGGAGAGCACGTCGGTAGACTCGGTGGGCACGTCGCTTCGAGTGACATAACAGCGACTCCTCGCGTGCGCCGGACTTCCATACTGATTTTATCTGTCAAACGAACCGTCATCGATCTCATAACGACGCGGTTTCAGTAACGCGTTCGGCAATTACGTTCGCGAGACGCGCCGCGATTCCAAGAGACGAGACGCGAGGGTACGCGACCTTCGCTCGTTAACGCCTTCCTCGCGATCGCGACCTCCGTTCTCACGATCTTCTGGCGATCGATTCGCTTCTCTTTCCTTGTCATCGAGCGATTTTTGCGAAAGAGAGAAAGAAGACCGATCGAGAGAAGATGGTCGTGATTCGAATGAAGCGATTCGAAACGCTCGAAATCGTTTGCAAAGTTTCATATCTTAATTTATTTCATTTCGTAATCGTTTTGTACAATTAGCTCGTACGATATCCACTTTATTTTCTTCTCCTTGTCAAGTTTAGAAAGGTGTCGCAATATCGTTGTACGGTCGACTTTCATTCTGGTAGCAACAGTTCCCTCGTAGATACAGTTGGATTCGTTTGCACCGATGCTTTCGGAGCATCGTTTTTCGTAGACGTTGCGGCGATAAGCGAGACCAACGACCATATTAACGTACGCTATGAATCGAGAACGATCGCACGAGTCATCGATGAGTCGCGCAACGATGGACGCGTCGGGAATACGAGTTTGCATAGACGACTTTCGTGCGATATTTTTATCTTGCGTTCCGTTCGCACGTTTCTTTTCATCGATCGTGGCGGTGGTGTTGAAAAGGCCGATGTGGATCGGTCGAATCGAACTGATCCAAGAACAGAGCGCCATCGACGGAGAGGTCAAGTTTTTGGACGGAACAAGAAGACCGGAAGTTTTTCGAAATAAATTAGAAGATTTTATTTTTATCGAACGTACCTGTGCGTGAAAACGATCGCAGGCGTTTAACTTTGTTCGATTTCACGCTTGTTAAGTGCGTGTGGAACGAAGTATTCCTTTACTAACGAGTTTTCGCTCAATCGTCTTTATCTAAATCTTCATCCGCCACAAATCTTGTAATATTTACTTTAGCCAGGTCTTCGAAACCTTTTCCTTTCGCTGAAAGCCCCAACTTAACTATCAAAATATTTCTCCTCCAATGGTAAACAAAAACCCTCGCTTTTATCTACACCCGACCGTACCTTTTTCCAGCAGGCATTCGTTATATGTAAGGTGGCTAATAACAACGAAAATTATATTGTCCAGTAAATATTAATTAACGTATCGAAAATGCATTAATTTCTTTATTTATTATTTATAAGCGAATAGGATTTTCCGGGCTAACCTAATACAATATCCTTCGTTCTATCCTCGACGCGTAAAACGCGCAAAATTATAATAAATTCGAGCAGCGTTCGATGGAACTTCTTGAATCATCGAGTCGGTCGGTGCCACCGACGTCCGCGTCGATCGACCGATTTGCAAAATCGTCCGTGCACCGAGCGTCGTCTCGTCCCCTTCCTCTCGTCTCGTCACGGTTACAACGGCGGACGAGGACGACGAAGACGAAGGGGGCAACCAAACCAGGCGCGCTTAATAAGCCAACGCCAGAATTATAGTCGTTAAAAATTTAATTACGACCGCGTCTCCGTGCGCGTCGCGCGACGTTTACTGCCGACGATTAACGTTATTAAATGTCAGTCGGTTACGACTGAAATCGTGCTCTTTGTCGGGATAATGGCCGTCCTCTGGGTAATCGAGGGCGTACTTTTGGCCTTCGACGTATTACTTACATACCCGCTCGCCATATTATTTCGTAACTCGTTCGAGATCGACTGTTCTCCTCCTTCGCCTCCACCTCCTGTTCAGCCTCCACTCCTCTTCGTTCCGTCACCGCAGCGTCCATCCGATCTTGGTGAGCTTCGCGAGATAAAGGGCACGCTTTCTAGCTCTCGATAGAACGAATCGATCCGACGCCACGTGGTTTGACCTCCTTCGACCGCGCTCGTGTCTCTCGTTTCTTCCCGCTCGAAAGGACCTTTCTTCCGTCCACTGACCGCGGCTTCCGCTTCGACTACATCGTCTCGAACACTCCGACGAATTCGTCGATCGCTCCTCGGTGTCTTCCTCGAATTATCGAGGTACTTGGAAAATTCGTGCACGTCGATGATCGGTCGCGATCGCGATCTTCGAGTTTTCCATAGGCTTCCGTTAATTTTCTGTCGATTATAATCGATTATAATCCGACGGAGAGCGCGTAAGGGACAAAGAAGCTTTTCAAACAAACGAGGGATAATGAACTGAGGACTACGCACTTTGTTTTAATTTTTCTTTTCGAGTGGGACCAAATGTAGTTGTTTTGTTAACCAATGCGGAATCGTTCGTCAATCAGAAAAAAAAGAAGGAGACGTTCGCAAAACCCGAAGATGTCGTTCGGAATGTTACGACGATTATTCAAAGCTTCGGACGCGAGGCGGCCGGAAGTTTGACTATAAAAGTGATCACTTTTTGCGATACGCGTAACCATACCATAGTTTTGTTCGGAACGTTTCGATAAATATCATTACGATTACTACATTTTTTTTTTTTACTTTGATTCTGTCGGTCCCTAGGGACCGACGATAGGCCCAACGTGTCAAGGATGGAAGTCGTTGGTCGAGTCGGAAGCCGACGTCGCGCCGTCTCGGGACGACAGCGCGTTATCGTCGAGATATCGTGCGAGACGCTTTGGACTCGTCTTCGAAATTGACCGACGCGTCGATCGTTATCGTCCGCCACGCGCGATCTTACGAAACCGAACCAACATCGATCAAGATCGATCGATTATTGCAACGAGCGACTTTCCGGCGAAAATGTATTTCCAAGGGACGCTCACGAGTGACGAGTTCCAGGAAGGAGCGCGACCAGCTGTCCCCTTTGATAATAATACGATTTTTCTGAAACCGAAGTTCGTCGTCACTCGTGGAATCTTACAAAATATTCCAAAGCACATTTATAGCTTTATTCGAATAATTTTTAATCTTAATAGCGATAGATTTATTTTCCATAATATCTTCGAACAATTTTAAAGAATAATTTTCCATTCAACAATGTTTTTTTTAATGCGATTTTTCACACAAAATTACGTAACATTTTTTTAAACGACGGTTACCCGTAGAACGTACTTTTATCTATTTGGTCTTTCTTTCTTTCTTTCTTTCTCTCCCTCTCTCTATCTCTCTCCGTACCCCCTTCAAACGCTGCAAATAAAGGCTGTACCGAAAAAAAAATTTAGCATCTGTTTACCACAGTGATACGTGTGCATGGTTACGAATGAAAAATCCCTTCTCACGTTATCGGCAGAGGCTGCCGATGCAAAAAATTCTCCTCCCTGTTCCTCTTCGTTCCTCAAAGCGCTAATCATGGTTATCGACCTATGGAGGCTCCTTTGCCAACGTCGCTTTCCCCATCTCGAGGAGCCTTGCCGCGGTTTGCTCGTCTTTTTAGCACTTGGTCGCGCTCGACGATTCGAACTTCACTTCGTTGCTCACTCGTTTAGACTGCAGGTAGATCGAGAAACCATTTCTTCTCGGCCGTGGGATAAGCAACTCGAAACGTTCTTCTCGATACTCTGAAACTGCTCTACATACACAGGTGCCCGATATGTACGCAAAGAGGCGATTATTAACGATGAAAATTAAATCTTCCAGTAAATATCAATTAATCTATCGAAAATGTATTGCTTTCTTCCATTCAAAAATGGACGAAACATTTTGGTAGATCTAATACAAAGATTTGACTGGTCGAATAGTGCAACGTCTCGATCACGGACGTGTCGCTTAGCTGTATTCTCGCGATGAGCAGGATTTGTCGACGTGTCGTACGGTCAGTTTGCCCTACTGGCAAAAAATTAGGCCCATCGAAATGTTCCGTGAAAAAAATAAAAAATGTGTCGATGTTGTAACATGGATTTTTTCGACCATTGCGTTTCCACGTACGCGTTTCGTGCCACGTGTACCATCGGTGGTGCACTCAGCAAATTTATCTAACGCGTTGAATATACTATATATGTTTATGACAAATTTAATTCTGTAAAAAACACGACGTGACAACTACTCTAAACAAGGTAACTTCTTATCGATCGATGATATAATGAAATTCATCGTGCGATAATATATCAATCTTTAGTCGAAATATCGAATGGCCCGACGACAAGTCAGGCAAAAAGAACTTGGAACGGAACGTGTTAACGATGAAAATTACATCGTCCAATAAACATTAATTATTAATCCATCGAAAGAAGTACCGGTTTCTTCGGTTCGAAGAACGTACGTTTCCTCTTTATCCGCGTGTGTCGTTCTCCCTCTCTCTCTCTCTCTCTCTCTCTCTC
>JAITYT010000759.1:2682513-2696429 GCA_025433975.1 Liostenogaster flavolineata
CTTTTTCTTCTTCTTCTTCTTCTTATTTTCCCGTTGTTGCCTTCGTTCGTCGAGACTATTCATTTTCTCGCGGCAGTAAAAAAGATAGACGGCGCAGGATGAAATTCGTGAAGGATGCGGGATAGAGCCGCGGCACACGGCGGCGTTTGAGTCATCGCGCCTCCGGGAACTCGTATTTCGACTTTGCCGAGCGCTCGATGCCCCGTCGCCGTCCTCGCGATCGTAAAGTCGTCGCTTTTCAACCGATATTTCGAGGAGCGCATCGCCGGCGCTACGAAATTGATAAAAAGGACGCGCAATCGCTCTGCCTGAGCAAAGCGGAGAAAGAATGGATGAACGGACAACGTTCTCGCGAGAGGAATCCGATTAGGAGGCAGCGCTGCTTCGAAATCTCTAAACTGGATCGAACGATTCCAAACAGATTCTAAGCGGATTCGAGTAACGATATCTCGTATTCTTTTTTCTTTTTGAAGCGATAGTCCTGTCGAAACGAAACCTCGATCTTTTTCTTCGTCTTTTTAATCGAAGGTTAATCATTTATTTTAGAAAAATGCGATTAAAGATATTTTATCGAACGTAATTGCCGTCGTTCGCTATAGCTTTTTTTCCAATTCTTCGATAACTTGCGGATACCATCGCGAACAAGATTTTCAAGTTCGGATGCGAACCATTTTTCTGATTTCTTCGAAATCTAGTGAAACGAGTGACGATCATTCGAAACACAGTTGACAAGTTAACAAGTTAACCAAGAGGACAAACCTTTAACAAAAAGCTTAACTAAAAGCCTGCGGATAGGCATTGAACTATTCGTTCGTATTACGCCGCGAGACCGGGCTACGGTGAGAGAATTTTACAACTAGCAGGCTAAACGAACTAGAGTTTAACGCGTTAACGTGGTGGAGTTAACGAGTTACGAGTGTCACCGTCTGTTAAAAAATCGAAGTTTCATTCCGACGCAGCCGTCGAACGGGCGATGCGAGGCGATCGCAGCCGAGGTTCGTACGACTTCGTTAGGGTCCTACGTAAGAATAGGGAGATCGTTGCTACCGCGTTAATCGACTGTGTCACGGAAGACCTCGCGGAGATAACCGAAGGAACTAAAAAGATTAGTCGTCGTCTCTTAAGATCTCGCCGCGATGCGTGGCCGTGTAACGAGAAAACTAATCCTAGGTTCTAATGTCGGGGCACGGGCGACCTTAATTTAAGGAATACGAATCCCTCTTTCTTCGCCCTCGTTGCCTTTCTCGCGAGCAACGGTACGTGGGTACGTGGATACGCTGACTGGCGTTGCTCTATCTCCGGTGCGCGGCCGCGAGCACGATTAACGCTAGACACGATTTACGACACGGTCGATACCACGGACGGAACGCCCTGGACTTTAACCACTTGCGCTGGCAAAAAATTCACCGACGCGTGTACCAGAACGGTGCAGTGTAACTCCCTGGGAGGCGTCACACAGTGCTCCATGCCTCGGAGAAATCGAGAAGAGTTTTATATTCTATACTAAAAGTTCCTGGCGCTAAGATTCGTAGTATAAAACGTCGTTTTGTAGTTCGAAGGACGAAACTCTGTCGTTTTCTTAATGACTCGGAACTGACGAGAAGAAACGAATCGATTCCTAGTCCGATCTTGAAATAAATTTGTTTGCATTTGAACAGAACAGCAGATTTGGGCAGCGAAACGTTTTGTTCTGAACTGTTATTCTTTGAACTTCTTTTGTTAACTTCGTAAAAGCCGTTGGTGTCGTTAGCAATGAGGGACGTTCTCACAAAATCGAAAGCGGCCGCTTTTAGAGATCCTAAGGAGAATGACGTCGATAATTAGTTATTCAAAAAGAACGATACAGTTCCTGGAAGTCACCGAACGTGCCTTTCGATTCGTCTTCGTCGTTATCTATCGAAAATCTGGAAACGGAAATAGAGGAAGACGGAAAAAAAATCAAAAGGAAGAAAATTCCTTCCTTTTCACGCAGGACCGTCGATGATCCTTCGTTCCATTTTTCTGTTCTACAACCAAAAACCTTCTAGGAAGGCTTCTAGTCTAGTTTTGGAAACTTCTGGACTAACGCGTACCACTTGGACTCTCTTCCCCCCTGCCGGATGAGAAGGTGTAGCAGTGGATGCACCAGAACGAATCGCCAATGGCAGACCAGAGAGAAGGGAGGCGGTACGGACCGATTTTCTCCAAGATCGACATAGATGGTAGCATGGTGGAACGTACGATACGGTATAACCTGCGGCGCTAATAAAATGTTAACCACCTGAATAATACCAGCAGGGACACCTGCCGGTTTCCTTCTTTCCGTCGGTCGGTCCGCCCCCTCCGCCTTTGATGGCACCAACTTCTGACTCTGATCCTAATGGTGGAACCCGTGATGATTTTGATAGTCATCGTTTTTACTCCTACTGGAGTCCTTATTTTGGATACCTATTCTTCAACCATTTTTGGGACCATTCTGACTTTCCGTTGACCGATCTGCACAATACAGTACCTGCCACGGCTTCCCTGCGCTGAAAAGATCCATCAGTCCATTTTCCAAACGGACCCATGTATTTTTGACATCCCGCTGTTTGCCTCTCCTCCTTTTCCTTCTTTTCCTTCTTTTTGTCCTACGAGCCATACTCGTGCCCTTATTTGACAATGTGGTTGTCCAGCACGTTTCTCGGAACTGTCAGACTCGAACGGTGATGTTTTCGACGGGGGAACCATCTTTGCGATTAACGTTTTTTGACGATACCTTTCGACCTTTTGTTAAATCGAGAACGATAATCTTTGAAAATGGCCTTCGTGTGCTACGAATGATTGCGATCGTTTGGTATTTTGCGAATACCTGTGTTAGTTGGTAGTTTTCTTCGAAACGATTTTTCGTTAAACGACGTTCGTTACGACGAGTAAACAAAGTTGCAGAAACGACGAAGTTGGATAGACGGCGAATAATCTAATAACTTGGACGATGATATTGAGAACGAGAATTCGCGGAAACGCGATGTCGATCTTGCTGCTGCTGCTGCTGGTGTCTTCGAATAATTACGGCCTTCGTGACGTGGTCGTCGATCAAAATTATTTTTGCTTATCGTTTCGCGATCCATTCCACGGCCATGCTCGATCAAGAAAGAATATTAACGAAACGGGACAAGGACAAAGTTAACTTTTGGATCGCGTGGAATTGTTAGGGACGGGAAGCGGAGGGGGCAAACCGCGTTATAGCGTCGAGTTGGAGGCAGAAAGTCGGTTATACTCCTTCGTTTCAGAAAGTGGACAGGTGCTACCTGTCGACAGCTGCCATCTGCGCGCATTATCACGCGTTTGCCACTGCTCGTATCTCGAAATTATTTTTCACCTATATCCCGTACGAAGGGAACAAGATTCCTTCCATTAGCCGCAGGGTACGAGGACGCCTCCGTGTGTCTCGTGCTACGTTCGCCACACGAGCGCGTTTTAGAGGGCCCAAAGCGATGGGACGACGACATACGTAACTTCTTCGTAAACTACGCCAATCAAATATGCCATCGCGTTCCCAGCTTCGAAATCGTGTGATCCACCCAATCGATTGACAAACACCTTACCTTCGTCCTAAAACACGTCAACAGAATATTCCACCGTGTTTCCAACTTCGAAATTGAAGCATACGCTTCATCGACTCCTTCTCGCCAGATCTTTCGCGATCACTGAAATTATAACGACAAACGCCTTGTCTTCGTCCTAAAACTCTCCAAAAAAAAAACATTCCACCGCGTTCCCAGCTTCGAAACCGCACGATACATCCAATCGATTCTCCTGAAACCAATTCGTCCTTTATTTCTCGTTGCAATCGGGTTAACTTTCGCAACGACAGGACGACAAAGCGGCGTCGCGAGTCGATCGCTAACGAAACGTTAGACCTCGTTCCCAACACAGCGATTTCATCACGCTCGCGGCCTGAACGTGTAAACGCCGATCGAGCGTCGCGTTGTCATTGCCATCACCACCAGAGACAACGCGTTCACCAGCGCTCCATCGTTGCGTGCCTCGTACGCGCGAATCGCGATGGAAAATTTGTCTTTCCGGTCGCGATTACTTCGTAGCACGGCAAAGACGGCAAAGACGACGGCTTCGACGGTAGTCGTAGACCGAACCAACACGTGTCACGGATCGTATCGACGCGTGTCGTTCGAACGCGGCGCTCTCGTATCTCGTAAATAATCGATACGATCGCGATTCGGTACGAGCAGCGGCGAGATAATGAATTCGTACGTTGATCGACAACGACGACGACGACGACGACGATATCGAATGGCCGCGCTCGATCGTTTCGCAATCGTTTCGAGCGCGGAGAACGCTTATTAGTGGCGCGGACACGGCGTCGTGCCGTTTGCAACGTCGGTGCGTCGCCAAACCAAGAAACAACGTCAAAATCTACGAGATTCCGATTCGTCGCGCCTTTCTCCCTCTCCCTTCTCGTGGGCACCCTCCCTTTTACATCGTTCTAAAATACCTTCCTTTCGAGGAAACGTTCGCGCGCTCGTGAGAGCACCGCGTTTCGGAGGCTTTTTTCGAGGCTATGATTAGATCGGCTCTGCGAGAACGCTTCGAGCCTCTCCGTGAGTCGATGAACGAGCGAGTAACGGAATACGGAATGGCCGTTAGCGGGTAGCGCGAAGATACAGCGAAGCAAAAGTTGCTCTAAATCGATCTTTCGAAAACTTCGAGAAGATTGGAGGGTTGATTTCGATGCGGTATTTTCGACGATTCCTCGACGTTCCTCGACGTACGCCTTGAATTATTCGAAACGATTCGCCAATAGGAATTGCTTTTACTCCTCGCCGATGGAGGCGCTATCATCGAGACACGAGAAATTGTTTAATAACACGGTTAATTGCGGATTCCACGTTGCTCAGAATCGCGCTATTGGAGTCCCGGTATTTGTACAATTCTGGGAATCGCGTCCGGTGATATTGGAAAGCGTGCGATAAAATTGGACGTTCGATCGGAAGAATTTGTTTAATCGTTTCGACGCGGCACGAGGCCGCGATACGTCTGAAAAGGCGCTATTTAATCGAGAGCGCGATCGCGTCGTTCGACGCCTTTTTTCCGACGCGCCGAAAGAATGGCCGCGACACGCGAGGCCCGTCACGAGCATGGTATTTAAAAAAGTGCGGCCATTACGGACGAGGCCAATTTCAGAATTATCCCTCGCGCACGAATATTTGCATTAACACTCGTCGTTGATTTTTACACCTTCGTTCGACCTGGAACGATCGCAAATTGCAGGGCTTCCCTTCTAGAACCGGCGTGGAACAGAGCACGAGAGAGAGAGAGAGAGAGAGAGAGAGAGGGAGAGAAAGGGAGAAAGTAAAAAAACAGACGCGATATTCCGAAAATAGAATTGGAAAGTTAAAAATTCCACGACTCGTTTGCCTTTGCAAACAAGCGATTCGCTCGCTCGCTGGCCGTTTTCGACGTGCAATTTGAACGTCGTCAACGTCGAACGTCCGCGCGCCGCCGGGAGCTTTATTCGATATTCGTTTCGAATCGGATACGAGCGGCCTCGTCGGTGTGTTTTACCACGCCGGCACACGGCGTGGCCACGACCGACGTAGACGAGAACGCGGAGACGAGGATGGCCTTCCTAGTAGGTAGCAACGACCAGCCAACCCGAAGTAAACTCGAGGTTCTTCTACGTCGTCTCCGGTTGCTCGTGCTCCTTTTGCCTCGCGGGGAACTCACCGTGATTTACGTGCGCGAGGAAGTTGATCTACGCGCAGAACGGGGGAAGGTATAAGAGAAGGAAAAACAAAAAGGATGCCACACAGAGCCGCTGCTAATGTTAGTGGTTGCGCTGGTGTTGCCGTTGGTGAAGAAGCAACGGTAGAGGCGAGGATGGAACGCTGGTATCGCGGTAAGCGGACGCGAGACCGAGAGAAAAATAGAAAGAAAGAAAGAAAGAGCGGCTTCGAGGACGAAAGAATCGAGCCGAGGACGAAAAGAGCCACGAAGGATCGAGGTAGGAGCCAACGACTGCCTCGTCGCCAAACGGCCAACATCGCCAGTCGTTCGATCAACGGTTCACGTACGAAAGTGGAAAACCCCAGGATATCACGAAGAATACAAGCCGATAGTGGCTAAAACTTTTAGAGGAGCGCCTAGAGATTTTTCTCTTCTTCTTCTTCGATGGCTCTGATAAGATCCGATGGCTCTGGGTGATCGCCTAAAAAAGCAGTTCTCGGCACTCTGCAAATCCGACTCCTCTTTAGCGACGAATTAATATTCCTATTCGTATTTCGATTTTACAAGCTTCTGCTTTTCCATTCTCCCATGCGATTCTTCCAACCTAGACTCTAACTCGTCTTCCTTGACCTTGCGTCCTCGCGACCTTCACCTACACTGAATTAATATACGTTCCTACGTTCTTAGCCTATCCCAGTGCTAACGACGAATTAGCAACGGTCACCGTTACTCTTTCTTGGCTTCTCGAATTCTTTCTCGTTTCAAATCGAACGTCTCGCGCGATTGTTCAGAGATTTGCGTCGCGAAAGCTGGACCGAGCTCGTCATCGCTTTCGTTCGATCATCGGATTTTTGGCAGGTTCGAAGTCGAGGTTTAATCGTTTCAGTCCCAAGCAGCGCGATCACGCTGTTCAAATTTCATGTCGAGAAAACCCATCGCGTTTTGGGCGTTCTCCACTACGAACGGTGCGTCCAATTGCATTACACTATGCAGTAATACATTGCAATATAAAAAGAGCGCGCCAGGAAGAAACCCTGCCGAAAAGGAAAGAATGCAACAGCGACATAAAATAAAAGAAGCTGCTTTGATCTTCTCGTACCCATGGAGAGAAAGCGCGGTAGCGCTGTTTGCGATTCTTCGACAGTGTCTTTTCAAAATCCCTTGAAAATCAAACGTTTAAATATCGCGTGGCACGTCGGTATCTGCTTTCCCTCGCGGAAGGTTAACGAGACGGCGAGGAAAGGACAACGAGAAACCGGACGAAGGAAAGATCGTTGGAATTTTCGAAGCGTAATGCATTTGCGATGTTTCGCGGACGAGTTTCGTCCGCGGGTCGCGTTTCTCCTTCGATGTCGGCTCGTCTTCTCGCGTGGCCTCTCTCGAGGAGGACCTCGAAGCACCCGTATCCTCGGTCTTGCGTTACTACGACGCTCTCGAGGGAGCGCGAGACGGAGAGAGGTTTCTAGAAACGTTCGCAAGTCGATACGTCGGTGCGGGTACCCCGATCGCCGTCTCTCCATCCCGTCCTCGTCTCCTCGCCTCTCCCAGCCAGGGCAACGTGGAAGACGGCTCTTCCGTCCTTCGATGATTTCACGTTCGATCGAACGGATACGGCGGAAGCGCTACGAGGAAGGTGGAATCTTCGTCGTCCGATGCGTTCCGGTCTGCGGACAATTTCCGAGCGTCGTTCCAATTTTTTTCTTTTTTTTTCTTACCTTTTCTAAGATCTCTAATACTTACGCTTACCTCCGTACTGCACGTAATTCTGCTTCTACGCGAATTCGATTTCTAACGCGATTAGTTTACTTCTCTATTTATTTTTGCTAATTTGAACGTGTTCGGAATTTCGTTTTTTCCCAAGTTTTTCATAAAAAAAAAAACACAAATAATAACGTATTTTCGTTTAAAATAAATGAAATGACTTTCCGAACGACCTAATATTAGGTTGGTGCGTATAAAATGTCCAATTTTTAAGTGAATATATACATAAAAACTCGACGTTTCATACGCACCAACTTGATATTCAGCCTTACACACCCAATTCTGCCTGAAACGCGAACTCATTTCACGCGAATTCCATCTCTAACGCGATCGGTGTCCTCTTATATTTATTTTGTATTATTTTTACTACTTTCAACGTGTTGGCGCGCGTCTCAACGAGCCTGAGAATGATGAAACTCACTCGCTTCGGTATAGCAAGATCGAGGAGAAGTCGGCTCGTCGATGATGCGAGAAACGAGAGCACAGTGGCAGGAAACGCGCGTTCGATAGACGAACTTCAGGCGGGCGGAAGATCACGCGATTTGGAAGATTGCGCGAAGAGCGTCGTGTCGCGGGACGACGCGTCATCGTCGTCTTCTTCGACGATAGAATTGACAGTGCGTGACGTTATCGTGCGAGAGAGAGAGAGAGAGAAAATATAAAAAAAGAGAGAGGAAGAGCGAGAGAGCGACGAGGGAAAGGGGTGGAGGATGATTAGTCGAGCGGCGTATCGTCGCACGGAAGTGTCGTCCTCGATGGCCGATTACGCTCGCGATGATGCGTCGGTACGCGCAGGATGCATCGCGGCTCGTGACTCACTGCCTCGGACGAGCGATAGTGAGTCAGTCCTCGCGAGGAGCGACCGGCACGTCCTGCCGTCGACGTCGTCGTACCTGGATTCTTTTCGGTCCATGAACCTTTTCACGGTCGAATCAGGATTGTTGTTAGCTCATCTTTCGTTCGTTGCTTCGTTTGATCTCCGTCACGAGTTTGGTTGCAACCTTCGTTGAAATATCCGTTTGAATGGCACTCGAACGAAATCGGCTTTTCTCTTTCATCGCGAAGGGTATTCCTCTGGTATTTTGCATTCTACGAAGGGCGTCTTAAACAACAGTCGCGGATCATCGCGTTATCGGTGATCAGTTGCTCTTCGATTTTTCAAATTTCTTTCAAACATTTTTCTTTCAAACGTTTTTCCAGGAGCTTTCGAGGATTCTTTCGGAAGATAGATGGAAGAATTTTTGAATAAAGAATTTTTGAATACTTCGTCGTTAGCTGATTAGCTAGCTAGTGCACTAATCCCGTGGGATTTTCGAAAATGCTTCCAGCTTCGGTTTCTCGATCGGTTTCGGTTATCGATCGTCCAGAGTATGTCTAGCCGACGCGTGATCCGCCGCGATTCCAATTTTATCTCAGGATGGGGAAAAAGTATCCCCATCCTGATTATGCCATCGGTGTAGAACTTCTGGGTTTTTTGGCGATAAGCCGAGACAGGTGATCTTCTAGGTCTTCTTTTGACGTCAATTCTCAATCATGAAGAAAATTTTGCAGGGACCAAAACAAATGATAATCCGAGGATGCTAAATCCGGGCTATACGGTGGATGCATCGAAACTTGCCAGCCGAGCTCTCTCAGTTTTTGCGACAAAGTCGTCAAAGATGTACGTGGCCTGGCGTTATTATGGTGAAAGACGATTCCCTTTCCATCGACCAGTCAGAATTTGCATGTGCCGCTGTTACAACGCGCGACTGCGCGTTCCATTCGTCGCACGTGCCTTTATACCAATGTAGTCGCATTAAATTTTTTAAAAGCATGTTTACTCAAAGCGCGGCATGTCGTAACGTTACGCGTGATCAAAGCGGCCCGTGAAACCATTTGGGTCGGCCAGGCCTGGATCTGGAGAACGAGAGAGGGTTTCTCGCGACACGTTCCAGGTTCTTTGCCTATACCTGTATGGTACACGTCCTCGCATCTATACCATTGAAACGAGGGCCGCGCTCGCGCTCACGCCTCAGGAATAAATAAATTCTCCCTTTTCTAGTCCGCTAAGCTGTATCCAATCCACCACGACGTCGACGTGCTCGTAGGCATGTTTATTTTTTCAAACATGGCGCGAGTCGGTTCCTCCTCGTTCCTACAATAAGTCCTTTCATTCGCGGTCGAGCGTCGACGTTTTATCGCGGCCTGCTCGCTCGCTCGGCGGTGTTAAAACGAAGGTCGACGAAATCGGTCGCGTCGTAGGTGTGTCCACGAGGATTCCATCGGTTGATCGCGATTCCAATTGCATTCGCGGAAAGAGTAGCCTAGCTATCTCGTCAGTATCCTATCGTTACGCGTCTTAGTCATGCATAGTATTTAGAGGGAGAGAGAGAGGTAGGGGAAAAGAGCAAACGGACCTGGCGCGCGTTTCTTTGCGCGACGAACGCTCGAAAATCCTGTCACGTTTCGCGGCGGAACCTCGGCTGTCTCCGCGCTACGCATATCGCTTGCACTTTGTAACCCGAGGGTTTACGTATTACAGGAAGGAAAGAAGGAAGGATTACGCTGCTAAGAGAAAAAGAGCTCGCGACTTCGCTCGTTGATTTGATTTCTTGCCCTGGAACTGCCAAGAATGGTGGAAGGGCTTCGAATTCCCGAAGTTTTTTCCCCGCTCTGATCGAGGCATCGATTCGATGCAAGCTTGCCTCTGCGCTCCGACCGTACGGTCTGTTCTTGCGCGCTTCTGGCGAGAAAATTTGCTAGTTCGTTATGTTAGATTGCATCGAAGGATTCTACATCGTACAAACGGAGGATCTCCGTTTGTACCGAAGCAACCGAAGGTTTTCCTGTCGAATGGCCTCTTACACCGAGTATCCAGACTCAAACTGTCGCTATACATTTTCATCGCGTGATCTTTTGATTCTGGCGGAAATTGAATCGATAAAATCGATTGAAATTGATTAAACTGTAAACTGAATAATTTATTAACCGATTCAATTAATTGATCGTCCTAGTTACAGGATAACACCCTTTAGGTTTACCCGCCTGTAGGTATGGCGCTACGCTCCAACACTTTGGTATTTATGTTAAATTACGTTAATAGTTTCTTGAAGAATTGTATATGGTACAAACAGAGGATATGCTAAATGCAACAGTGCAAAATTAGAGACGCGTGCTGTAACTTCCTATGTAAAAGAAGGCAACCGGAGGTTTTCCTATCGAATGGCCTCTTATACCGAGTGTCCAAAGCCGAACTGTCGCTACACATTTTCATCGCGTGATCTTTTGATCCTGGCGAATATGAAATCGATAAAATCGATTGAAATTGATCGAACTATTAACTATTAATTAATTAATTGTCCGAATTACACCCTTTAGATTTACCTGAGCGTTCGTAAGTTTAGAACGAGACGCGAGGGTGCTTCGAGGCGAGCCTAACGCCTTCCAATTTATTACGTCATTTTACATCTCTCGCGCGTAGCGACGAATTTTCCCTCTACCTGGGAGGAGTTCGCAACGAGAGATACGAGAGAGTCGTGACGTAAACGCGACCTATCTATCCGCGACAGCGTTTGCGAAAGAACGTTCGATTAACGTCACGAGGTCGGAAGATTCGTGCGAGACGGCCGACGATGACGTCCGCCGTTTATTTCGGGCGCGCGGCGTCTTTCGACGGACGACAGACAACGCGTCGCGCCACCACGTGGCTCGTAACTCGAGAAAAATCGCGACGCATCAGCGCGCGCTACTTAACGTCGAAATCGATCTTCCTCGCGAGATTTCCTCGTCGTGGCGCGCGCCTTTGCTTCTTGAATCACGTTCTTATCGGTGAAAAACGAGCCGCCGTCCTAATTAACTCACTTATTAAATACGTTCCTTTATCGGGCAAGACAGGCAGGCGGTCCGTGGTGCCACGCGGGTTCCCTTTGTGCGTTACATCGCGAGATTACGTTCTCGGAAAACCGAACGTATCTGCGGAAAAAATATTCTCCAACGAGTACGCGCGATAAGAGGACGGTGCGCGCGCGCTCTCGATTCGACCTAAGTTTCGACCGAATCGTCGTGACCAAGAGCCACGTGACAAAGACCAAGACGCTCCAAGGATAATTTCGATCGCGAGAATAACGACACGCAATTCGCAGAAACCTAGAAAATATTCCGATCGAATAGCCAAGAGCTCGTTCCAGTCGAGGTACATCGACTATAAATATTTATTAATGTTACAAAATTCTATAGGACTATTCGAGCTCCTCGCTAGAAAGCGACGAGAAGCGGGAAGAGTCGAAAGAGAGACGACGAACTCGCATCGATTCGAGTACTATTCGCTTTCGAGACGACGGAGAAAAATGTTGAACGCGTCCCGAAGGCAGTACGCGCGAAAATACAAGCCGACCACCGAGCGAGCGCGAAGCCACGAGCCGAGAGCAAGGCGAAGGGACATCGCGACACGAGCGCGTAGAATCGTAAAAAGCGGAACGTATTACGAAGAGCGGCGTCGTCGTGGGGCGATGGTGGCGAGAGGAGAGAGGAGGATGGCGTGGGCCCCGCGTTCGAACGCAACGCCAAGCGAAACGCATACGCGACATATTAATGAAGGACTCGATGCCCTGTGCAACGGAGAACAGGTACTGCCTGCTCGCGGCTCGCTTGCCTATCTACTTGCCTACTTGCCTGCTTGACTGCCCACTTGCTGCCTACTTGCTTGTTTACTCGACTGCCTACTTGATCGCTTACCTGACTACTTATCCATTTGGTTGCTTATTTGCCTACTTGTTGGTTACTCGCCTGCTTGCTCGTCTACTTTTTTGCCTACTCGCTCCCTACCTGCCCGGTTACCTACTTGATCGCTTACTCGCCCGCTTGTCGCCTGCCTCCGCGTCCTCCTTAGAATGCACGAGGCGTGAGTCGTCGTGCGTCGCGTGGGTCATCGTCTCCGACGCGCGCCTCCACGCGCCCGATCAAACCTCCACGTCCCCCAACGATCTTCAGACCCGGAGGCCATCGAGGCTCGCTAACTTTCCAAATATAATTACAAAAATGCGTTAGAAAAATCGAACCATTATGCTGGAATGACGGACGAAATCGCGGGTACCCGAAATACCTGATCTATCGTTCAAACGTCGTTTAATTCTGATAAAATCGAAGAAGAGGAACCTCACGCGTCCAGCGGTGAATTCGGTGTGGACGCGACTTTAGCTTCGCCCGGTCGTTTCAACGTGTAAATTGGTACACGCGCGTTGGAGGCACGAGGGAGAAATTCCAACTTCTCGACTAGCTTCGACGAGGCAATCGACGCTAGCCAGGCTCGAAACGAAGCACCAAAACCGCGTAATTGTCTCGAATTTCGAAGGAGCTTCGAAAATCGTCGAGCATCGAGGCAAGTTCCGCGTCGTGGATTCGTACGTCTTACCTTTGGGTCACCCTCTAGATCCTGCATATACCTGTAGAGGCGTACGTGAGCCTCCGCAGCGGCATTCGAGCTACAAGGCGAACGTGTGGGTGATCGTTAAAACATCGGCGTACGCAGGATGGTACTTGTTCGCAGCCGGCTGTCCATCGTAAGTATGGGCGTACTGTGTACGCGCGCGTACACGATATTTCCTTCCACCACCATCGTCGCCATCACCAGCGGCGTTCTATCATCGATTAGAGATCCTCGACGATCTCGAAAAAGCGTGGGTTCGGCGTCGCGTTCAATGGCACCGTTTCGAGAGGCGTCTTTCGCGCGACGATCGTCTTAATCTTACCGTAAGGATTTTTCGAGGATCTTCGTTCTTTTTTTTCTTCTTTCTCTCTCTCTCTCTCTCTCGCTCTCTTTCGGCCTTTGTCTTTAGCCTTGCCTCGCGATAACGTCTCTAGAGCGCATCGGTCTAATTATTCTCAACGCATCGTTCCAAATAGGGTGATGCGTCACGTTCGTCGCTTTGATACGAGTTATCGCTTAAAAGTATATATCGTCACCTTGGAGGGAGACTGCGTCGAGTCACGGTTCGCAAACTTCGCGGTGCGTCGGTTTTTACCTTCTTCGAGCCCGATGTTCGAGGAGAAATCGTGGAAAAAAAATTGATTTGCTCGACACGAGGACACGAGGAAAGGGTGCTTCGCTGCGAAGCGGTTATAACAACAAATGCTCTCGGTAATTAGTAAAGGTAACGCACCCGCGTCTGAGCTCGTCGATCCTGGCGGTAAATAGTCGCGCACGGACTCTAAGGTACGACGAACTTCGCGGTATAAATTTCGAAAGCTACTTTCGAAGTTAAATATAATTTTGAGAGGTCCTCCGCAAGAGACGCCTGAGAGTGGGGGGCCATTCAGTACCACGCCGTGTTCGAGCATCGCTGGAAACCTTCGCTTTTCCTTCGATCGACCTTTCGATTCTAGGTCTAAAGCACTTTTGATTGAAGGAGGCTGAAATGTGATTTATGCTGTCCAGCGAAGGACACGACTTGGTAGAGTCGACGAACAGTCGG
>JAITYT010000759.1:2703778-2715556 GCA_025433975.1 Liostenogaster flavolineata
CGATACGACTTAATAAGGATTTATATTATTCGATAGTGTTTCCGATTTCGTTTTTCTCTCTTTCTCTTTAAATGTATACTATAATAGTTATTTTAATTTCCGTTCGATCCTCCATGAAACTGAGAAGGAAAGAATAAAATCTTGTTATCTCTCACATCGCTATTCGCTGAATTGGGTCAGAAAGCGTAAGAAAAAAAGTTACGGGAATATTGTACTAGACGGACAAAATTAAGCCAACGCGCAATTTCACTGCTTTAGTGTGCATTATGACTTTAGTTGCGCGCAAAGTCCTTTGATGATTTTTCTTCGACGCGTACTGCTGTAAAATGAAAAAATGTCCTCGTCGTAGCTCGAATTTTATCGTTAAAACCACTTTGATTTTAATTTTTCCTTAATTGATCTCAACTTTATGCCATTTCATTCCAGTTACGATCTTAATTTTTTTAATTGGATGACTGGAAAGAAAATCTGCAAGTAAGAGTTTTTAAAGGCGATCTAAATGGCGATATAAAATTTTGCACGTGATCGTAAAACATGCACTCTGAGTATCCTTCGGCATGTCGATAAACGAATGCATCCTACGCGTTTAACGACGTCGCACTCGCGACCACTTACGAAGTAACTGCAAGAAATACGAAGTAAGTTTATCATCGATACCTACCTATCTCGAAGCACTCGTTAGAAACAATTATTGCGCGGTAAGATCATCATTCTTCGAAGTTTACATTACGCCTTACGTCTATCTACTATCTTAAAGGTCAATCAGTCAATAATCCACTTTTAAAGCGACCGTAGAATTTTTTCTTTTCGGTTCGCTTTCTCATTGTATTTTATTTCCTTGTGGAAATTCTTTGGAAATAGTCAAAATCAAGGATCGTATCGTCCCGTATAGTACTAGATCTGATCAAGTGTCTCGAAATTTCTTTTAATATCGATCGTTTTTTAATACTGGAAATTACGTTTAATAATTATTTCTATCGTAAAATCAGCAAGATTATTTAAAACGGAATGTCGCGTTAGTTAAAGCGTTGCCCAGACCCTGTTAAAGCCTAGTTAAAACTGTATATATTGCGAAGCGAGCAATAACAAGAACAATATATTTCAAAACAATATTATTGTTATTCCTTTAAGCACGAATCGTAGTAAATTTCAAGTTATCACGTGCTGGCTGATTCGTATGAAATATTCAGGCAGGCAGGACAAACAAAATGTTGGTACGTGCAAACAGACGTCGATCGAACAGACACAGCGCAAATACATTTATCGAGAGAATTGACATTTTGTAGTTGATTGGAGACCGTACGAGTCATCGCGAACATATGTAAAGGTGCGATAATCGTTGAAGATCTTTACGCATTGTTACGTAAAGAGACTCCTCTCGTTATTTTTTTCTCGAGTAAAATTTATTCGACGTAACAATATCGAATGCCTACAAAATTTCGTTTTTTTTATTTTTCTATAACACTGCTTGCTACAGCAATATAACTTGAATTATTGGCGAAAATCGGGGATGATACTAACGTTCCAATTTCAAGGTATCTCGAATCATTCTATGAAATGTACTTACTTATTATTTTGAGCGAATTATTTTGATTTCAGCGAAATTTTTACTGTCGTCGTCCGAAAGATAAAAAGATCGACAGGCTCGACCATGACAGAAGTTGGATGACAAACGAGGTTTCCGATCGGCAGAAGGCTCGAACGTTAACAAGAGTCGCACTTTACCGTACGTAAAGTGGATTGCGAAGTTTTTGACAAGGTTCGAGTGCACAAGACTTCACCATTACGCACGAACCGTTACCAAAGATATAATAACCGTTTACTTTCGATCGTTCGCACCTCCATACGTACGCAGGAGTACTCGTACGAATCGGATGATTATAAGCGCGACGAATGGAAAAAAATCTGAGATTAATTAACGCTTCTGCGACAACGGGTCTATACCGCTTGGTTCGTTAGCGATATCGCACGAATGAATTTACACGCGAAAACCGAGCATCCCGTTGGAGGAAAATTTTATTCATGTTTTTCGACGCAAGATATCGACGCGGCACTCGAAAGTCCGCCGGTAGAAACGCATCTATCGTTTGGATACCGCCGCGAACGATTTTATTTCGAACGCAAAGATCGAAAGAGGAAGCCCGCAATTTTGTACGTCTCGTCCGTTTCTACTCTCTTCCGCTTCGCTTCTATATTACAATATCGTCAGTTTCCTATTTCAGCACGACGTTTCGATCTTACGCTCTCAGGTCGATTCAGCGCTGGTCAAGCGGAAGCTTCGTTACAAATTCGGTCTTGTGGATCGAGTCTAGCCGAGCAAACGATTCATGGGATCTCGTATCGTTTGAACTAAAGCTACGAAAGCTAAAGCTGCGTTATTTCGCGGTATTCGTACAGTCGTACACAAGTGGAAACTCGTGCAGAAGCTTTGTTTGAGAGGACCGATTGACCTGAAGGATATTATTCGTTTATTCGTGGCTCGTCTTCCATTTCAGTAACGACGAATTGGCGAGAGCATCGACTTTCGTCGCGTCACGCGGTTCGTTACGGTAGCTTTGTTCTTTCGTTCTTGCCTTGACGATCGAGAGAATCGAGAGACATTTTTGCCAAAATTGTAATCTAAAATAAGATCCGAAGCGACGTCAAACGTAAAACAGAATATTGTAAGGATCGAGAGCCGCTACGTGTTATTTATCTTCCATTATTATTATTATTATTATTATTTATTTATTTATTTATTTCCTGAGACCTGAAAATTTTCGTAACACATTACTCACGAGTTTTTAATAACGATCGATAAGTTTTAACTGCACTTTTACATGCACCTATGTCTTTATTGCGTTTTCAATGCGCCTAGGCAGTCTTCGCGTCCCGTATCTCTCGAACAGGCACTAGTTTTGCGTTTGGCACTAAAAGGATTAAGAAATCGTTCAAATTCGTTTCATTTAATTATTTTACGATATTTTTTGATACAATTTTACAATACATAAATTTTATTATAATTATATACATCGTGTTCATTAAATAAATTTTAACACATTATTATATGAAATTATAAATTTTACAATATATAAATTAGCGGCAGAATGAACCATCCAGGAAAGATGATGGAAGGAAGAACGAGGAGATGGGAAAAAGTTTAACGCTTCTGAAAAAGCGACAAACGAGAAGCAGAATGGTAGCGGATATTCGATCGTTCGAGACTGGCCGATAGTATCGGAAACAAATAGACAGTGGGTCGATAGGTTGTTCGTTTCTGTATCTTATCTCGACTCGGTGGCGCGGTACGACGCGATTCCGTCGCGACGACAAACCGGCTGAAAAGAATTCCGTCCACTTCTAAGTACGACGAATCGATTTCACGGTTCGAGGATACTTCTCGAGAGGAAGGAGAGGAAGAAGGAGTCCTCTTGGTTACGTTCGTTTCTTTCCTCGGATGACGCCGTTGCGAGGTTTTTATACCACCGTTGGCCAGACGAAGGAAACTAAATCTGTCGCCGGTGAGTGGACGACGCGTCTACTAGGCTGGTATTCGCATTTTCACGGGAACTACATATCGATTCCACCCACGGGAGGGAGAGTCTTAACCATCGCCATCCTTTCAGTAACGCGCCCTTTTATTCGCGCGAATAAATCGAAATAGGGCAAAATTTGACTTTCTCGCGGCTGGCGCGAGATAAACGTACAAATTATAGCCGATTCGATCGAAAACGTTAAAAGATAGTCGGACGATGTAAGATCGATTACGTCATATATAAAATATATAAGCGTATAAAATATAAAAATAAAATAATATATATTTTCGTCGTTGCGAGCTTTTATACCATCGTTGGCAAGGAAATTAAATTTGTCCACAAACTTATCGAATCCACCCACGAGAGAGTCTTAACCATCGTCAGCTTTTCAGCAACGCGCCCTTTTATTCGCGCTAATAAATGGAAATGGGACAAAATTTGACTTTCTCGCGGCTGGCGCGAGATAAACGTACAAATTATAGCCGATTCTATCGAAAACGTTAAAAGATAGTCGGACGATGTAAGATCGATAACGCCATATATAAAATATATATGCGTATAGGATATGAAAATAAAATATATTTTCGTCGTTGGGAGATTTTTATACCATCATTGGCAAGGAAATTACATTTGTCGCCGATGAATGGACGACGCGACTACTAGGTTGATTTTTGCATTTTCAGGAGAACTACATATCGATTCCACCCACGGAAGAGTCATAACCATTACCAGCCTTTCAGTAACGCGCTCTTTCATTCGCGCGAATAAATCGAAATGGTGCGAAATTTGACTTCCTTACGGCCGACGCGAGATAAACGTACAAATTACGCTCGGATTCGATCGAGAACGTTAAAAGACGTACGTCAGACGATACAAGATCGCTAACGTCATACAAGATATATCTTTATCCTCGCTGCATGAAAATCGTACGCCCATCGTCGAGATTCTCTTATCGCGGAAAAAACGTAGAAAAACTTTCGCATTGTTTCGCCTCGTAGGTAATATCGAGTAACGAACGTTTCTGCAAAAACACTCGAGCCTTAAAATTGCAAGGAACGCAATCGAGATTCATCGAAGCACGATTATTTACGTTTCACGAGATATTCTAAAAGTGTAAAAGCATCAAAGATTCTTAATATCTTCCTACTCGCGATTTACCATCGTCATCGTCATCACCGGCACTCCGACGCCGTAGGACTCGCAGGAAAGCGCAAACAAAAAAACTTGCTTTCGTTCGGCGCGTCGAAGTTCATCCTTCCAAGTCGGAAGAGAAAAATATTGTTCGAAGCTGCGAAGCTTTCAATTTTCGTGGGAATCCGTCCCTCGTCGCGATACCGCGTTGTAAGATACGCGAAAAAAGGAATTCGTCGAGATAACAAAGGAGGCACCCCCGTGGAATTTTTGTTCGCGTGAAGCGATAGTTAGCCCCGGGCTCCGATGTTTGCGAGCTCTCGTACTTCGCTTACAATCGGAATCGTCTCGAGTACTTGACCGAGACTACTCGTTCCGCCTCTGCCACTTTCTTCGTATTCTCTCACGGATCAGCCTCTCCTAGACCTAACGAGAGACTGTACTCCCTCATCGCGTCTTCTCCCAAGTATTTAGCTACTAGAGCCACGTACGCGAGGTACGTTCGCGATGGCCATTTCTCAGGAGATTCTCCTGGTGAAGCCGCGACGCGTATTAAAATTTCGAGAAGTCCGCAAAACTTCATCGGTCGCAGTTGCCATTTTAATCGATACGATTGTTCGAGGAAGCGATTATTCGCGATCGAAGTCCGTCACGAGCTCGCACGTCTACGGAACTTCGTAGATCGTATTCGAGCCATAGAAAATTACAAATATTGTCAGTGGAATACGATCGACTGATAATACTTTGCTGATAATCAGTCGATAATCACGACGACGTTCTCGACGTTTTAAAAGGACAACGAAGTCCTGAATTTAACCGATTCACGATTTTCCCTACTTTTTTCTTTTTTCCTCTTGCTACAAAGTTAACGTTTTTTTAACCCTACATTCATAAGCGTTCGTCTCACAGACCGCGAAGAATACTTGTATTTATAATAAATAAACACTCGTAACTTTTAAAGCGATCATCGCGGTTTATTACGTGTCGATTACTATGCGTTCAGTTACGCAGTCGAGTACTATCGTGTTCAGTTTTATTTTAGAAAATTAATGATCAATAAACAACTTTCCAGATTTAAAGTGTTTTATTCCTTGTATTCTATAAAACAAAAATCATCGATATAATATGTTTGCCTGAGAGATGAATGTTTATGAATAGTGTATCTTCCCACGCGTTTCCTTAATCCTAGAATTTACCCTAACTAATCTCCTAGCTTAACGTACAACGCCTCGAACTGTCGGAAACAATTAGACAATGACGCAATTTTCGATGGAGGATAACGTTACCGAGCGAACGGAGAATAAATCTTTTCAGAAGCACGAGGATGAAAGTCTTATGACCGATCGACGCGATTGATGCGTTTCATCGCATATTCGATATTACGAAGAAACGCGTCGCAGGAGAGTCGTTCGATGTCCAGCAGGTTGGGTTAACTCAACGTCGGTCCGCGAGGGGATTCGTAAGAAGTTTATTTCGAAGAAAGTCTCAAGGGAACGCCGACTTTCGTTTCGCGTCCGATGGAAGTTCTCGAATCGAGATTTATCGCATCGAAATACAACATCGAGGTACGAAAGATTCGCAAGAGCGTTAATTCGCGATCGAGACGCGTTATTTCTTGTTTTAAACTCGACTTACGAATAAAAAATTAATCCTTCGTCTCGTGATTCGTTCGCATCTTAAGTGTCCCTCAAAATCGAATGAAACCGTTCACAGCGGTAGCGTCGAATAACCACGACACTTTTTACAAGCGGATGTTCGAAATCTCTCGTACAGAGGAGAAACGTCGAAAATCGTTGGATAGAAACGGTAGACAGAGCAAAGTCTGAAATTCAGCGTTATTTTCTTTTTTTACAGCGCCTGCTAGAAACGGACGTGGTATTATTGCACATCTATATTTCTCTACACATTTATTAAAAATTGATTTTAACGTCGATCGATCGATAAAGTAACCTTTAATGATACACCTCGTTTCGATGTTTCGTTTTCACGTAAAGCACGAACGATGAAAATCGAGTAAGAAGCCGTAGAAATTTTGCCACAGTTCTCCATGTGTTTCTATCGCGATACAATTTTGAAAGGTGGGACGCCAAGAAACTTCTGTCAAAAATGTCTCTTATGGAACGTAGTTAGGAGTACGGTTAGGAGTTAGGAAGCATAGTTATCCAAGAAGTAGGTAACTCAGTTGTCTAAGGCGCGGCATTGTTAATTCTCTTTTTGCTTATTTTATTACACGCACGTCGTGATTCGCGACGATGCTCGTCAGTTTGCGCGTTTCAGATCCAATTTCGATTTTATCCACTGTCGTCAACGAGTTTCCAAAGATCCCGCGAAATAATATTAATATCGCATCGTTATTATAAGCTTTTTTTTTGCTATTCAACGGAGCGACTGAGAATTATCGCTATAATGAGGTACGATATTTGACAACATTAACGGACGACGCTTCAATTATCTGTCGGCCGCGTATCGTCGATATTGGATTGATTTCTGCTTTATGTCTCGGCAAATAACCTATAAAAGCGACACTGCCTATCGCGATACGCAGTTGTTCGTAAAAGATACCAACGGCTCCAACGTCGAATTTTCTCGAATCCATTTTCCATCGATCTATCTCTCTTTTAATTATAATTGCAAAGAGAGAAGTTGACACTTTTCCAGGCGCGAATTTAAAACTGTCTGGTTTAAAATCGGCACAACTTCGATATCGATAATAAACGATACATCGCGAAATGAAAAAAAATCGAAGGTCATTTCCATAAATCGAAGGCAATGTATATTAAGATAAAACGTGCGAGGAAGCGAGCTGTATGTTACGGAATATTAAAATAATTATTCACCGTACGACTGGTTCGGTTCGTGCGATTTTCGACTGTCGTGGAAAAAATGCAACCGCTCACCTCGAGGCGCTTTTTAGCGAATTCGTCATTTTCACGTGCCAATTCTTCGTAAAGGCAAGGATTACGTAAAAGAAAGAGAAGAAGGGAGAAAACAAACAAGCCTCACAAACAGCCTTAATTATATCTATTTACTACTCGGGACGACACGTCGGGAAGTTGGTAGAAGTACCAAGCGCAAAGAAAAATGAGAAATGAAAAAGAGAAGGCGACTCGCAACTTACATTTCGACATAATTTTCGACAATTTCAGCAGAACCCTCCTCGCGCTTTATCTACCGTTCGTGATTGAAATTGCGTCGGACTAATATATTCTTATTCTCCTTAGTTCCTCCTAAGAAGGCGTAAATCTAATTACTGGAGGAACGCAGAAGCTCTGGATCCAACCACTTAACCGGGGAATAAAATTTTGTGAAACTCGTTTCGCACTAGGAACTGCGTGATAAAAGAGATATAAGAAAATATTTCTTTTTATATATTTTTAACATATTGATTTTTTTTTATTTCTGGAACAAATTTTACATTATTCAATATATAACTCAAATATTTTCAATGTTCAAAGAATTGATAGTCTTTCGGAAAGAAAGTATCGTCATACCCGGTTAAGAGGTTAAACGCGCTTCGCCACTCGAAGACCGTAACAAACGGCTCCGTAGTTTGGCGAGTACGTACGTTCGATTCCTCCTCGTGATCAAATCCGCATCGACGAACGCATTCCCCCTACCGCACGCGCTTTTGCATTATCAATGCGAACAAACGCGACATTATCCATCCGAACGCGTCCGAAGCTTGATAGATACGCTTGTCCGTCGCTCTCGACGATCGTCGGAATGCCCCAGGAGAAACGGATTGGATTTAAGCGGGGATACGTCGTTCGCGAAGTTGACCCGAGTGGACGGCGACGTTCGAGGAAGGCCCGATGGGAAACTCGCTAATCGGTAACGAGACCCGGCAAACAGTTTCGTAGAATAATTAATAACGCGTCCTTCGAGTGTCGCGAGCCCGCAATTGCAACGTCCTGGGATACGTCGACGCTGGATAGACGCGAGCCGTTCGTCGTCCTAACGAAAATTTTGAATTTTGGATTGAAAAACGATCTCAACGCGTCTCGAAATGATGAAGATGCTCTCTTGTTCGATGACATCGATTCAACGCTCGCTCTTACGGGAAATCCGTTAATTAATTCTGTTTCTATCGAGAATAATTTATAGATCGAATTAATTTATTTAGAGAAATCAGGATAGGGTCAAATCTGGTCAGTTTGCGAAGAAGCTTTACGAAGAAGAAAACTTCAATTTTCTGGAAAATATATAAGCTTGCGATCGTGTCTTGACGGATAGTAATTTCATTTTTATTTATGAAAAAACGTTTTTTTACTTTTCTTATATCGTTTTTATGAAACTGAAAGGTTTCAAACTCGTAGTACTCGTGGCAATGGTTAAAAAATGTGCGAACTTTAGCGACTGATCCGAGCCAAACTGAGTGTGTCGTTGATCCTACGCGATTTCAATCACGAAGGATAGATAAAGCGCGCGAGGAGAGTTTTGTTGAAATTGTCGAAAATTATCGAACGTTTCGTACGTTCTTAGAGTCCGAAAAATTAATCGAGGACGTATATATACGCCTTACGTAACGGAGTTATCGAAAAAAAGGCACATTCGCGCGATCGTCGCGTCGAAGAGTTCGCGAAGCGATAGGGTGGAAGGGCGTGTGTCGTAGAATTACGATAAACCTTCGTCGTTCGCGTTTTACCATGACGATCGTCGTTGCCACCGATGTCGAGTAATCGCAACGATTTTGCGCTCGATAGGTCTTGCCGCGATTATTGATGGCCGTAGTTTAGCAAACGCGTCCTCGTGTGTATGAAAGTTCCTTCCTGCGCTCGATCGATTAAGGAAAACGTCGATTTATACGTCCAGAGCAAGGCGCGCATGCAAGATTTATTTTTCAGTTTACCGCGACTTATAAAATCGCGTCTTTCCTCTCTCTCTCTCTCTCTCTCTCTCTCTCTCTCTCATTCTTTCTCCTACATCGACTACGCGAGACGCGTTTAAAAGCGTCTTTTACGATTCCGCTCATACGTTACGTAAATTGATAAAATAATCTCGAGTTCCGAGTTATCTCTCGACGAATAAAACGGCGATCGCGATTCTTATTTTCACGCGATAATCCCGTTGGCTTTCCTGCTTTCTCTTCGTTTTTAACGCCGGTACGTTTGCGTCATCGCGGTGGAATCAAAGGCCGATTTAAAAGAAACGCAAACGTATTAACGATCGTTCGCATATTTCCGTCCTTGTTTTCGTTGGCGGATCGACCAAATGAAATTTCGTGCGGCTCGTTTGTGTATTTATTTTCATTTTGTTTATTATACTCGCACCCTCGTTGCATCGAACGTCACCGTATTTATACGTCATTAATTTCGCGACTTCGTTAGCATCGGTAAAGGGTTATCGTCGCTAGGACCGTTCTCAATTATCCGCGCACCGATTCGAGTGTCGATCCATTTTCGCCGTGGCCATCCAAGTATACGTGCGCATCTCTATCGAGACGAATCGAAAACTTCCTCCTTTCAGAACGAATCATACGGAGTACGGACAAAAGGAGAAGGCAAAGGGACAAAAATAAATCGACGACGACGAATGAAAAGATGTCGATATTTCGTCGCGTTGTACATGGAATAATGACGACGACGACGACGACGACGACGACGACTGCGGCGAATACTCGGAAGGGAGGAATAAAATACGCGCGCATTACGAAAGGAATTACACGAAAAAGAACACCATGCTCGACGTTATTTCGACGTTTCGAACGTACGTACGAAACTAACTTCGAATTATTCGTATCGTAAAAGTCAAAACTCAACCCGTCTAACGATTCACGAAATGTCTCACGATCTCACATATTTTCTAATTTTTTATTTCATTTTATTTAATTATTTTATTAAGTTACTCTTTTAGACTGGCTAGGCTACTTTATTTGAAAACATCTGGCAACTCTGACCATGTTTAATTCACGTTAATGTTCAGTATTGACGTTTTAACGTTCTATTCCTTCCATTCGATGTTTTTCAGAGCGCGTCTCACGGCTTACATCATGTTCGTTTCTCAGCGCGTCCCAATCGCGCGCGTAAGTTCGGCAAATCGGCTGTTCCTGTCGCCATCGAGGCCGGCGAGAAATAAATTAATAACCGATAAACCGATTGATTCCTCGAACGAGAAACGCCAAGGGCGAGGCGAAGGAAGGCGACCGCGATCGCGGCATCGATCGAACGAATTTATAACAGGCGGACGTCGTTAACATCCCGACAGCCGCGAGTCGTTCGTTCGCGTAGCTGCCTCCTTTTCTCTGATGTCCCGTTTCGCCTTCGGCTTTCGTTCTTACGCGAACGCGCGTCCGAAGCAACGTTTTATTCCCCTTCGATTTTTCATCCATTCGCGGTCCTCGATTTTTCCGCGAAAACGCACAGAAAATTATCGTTTTATTGTCGAGTTAATTCGTAGCGATCAGGAGGGACTGTCGCTTCGATTCTGAAATCACTCGAAGCGATCACGAGGGACTGTCGATTCGATTCTGAAATAACTCGAAGCGATCGCGTCGTTCCGTCGTCGTAATATCGAAATAATCGTGACAAAGTAATGAATGGCAAGCTCGAACGAAAGTCCTTGCCAGCTGTGACAGAAATGCCTTTTTTTAATCCAAGCAAAATTCCCACAGCGTATTTAAGTGTCACCGAATGTTCGTTGTTGCAGTTGTATAACAACGATAATTCGCGACCGTTTGATCGCAACGTGTACCTCAAGAGGCGACAATGTCTCTTGCAAGACGGCGCGCAAGACGGTAAAGTTCGCGATTGGTACGGGAATTATAAGCATGCGACACGAACTCGTCGACGCGAAGGCTTTACGCTCAGCGTGATAAGACCAGTCGTCTCGACGTTCTACCAATTTCGTGCGTATTACTACGAGGATGCTAATCGAGTTCCTCGGTTATAACGAGAACAATGAAGATGAAACAGCGAAATAAATTCACCGAAGTGTCAAAAGCCATTCGCCGCAACTTCTTAACCCTTTCCTCTTGCTTCCTGACCATTTAGAATAATTTTTATTATTTCTTTATTACTTATTATTTCTTCATTTACAACTGGAATGCCAGTTGGCACGTGCCAACAGGGGTCTAATGTAAGATTTCCCCTCCGCCTTGGAACAAAATTAAAAAAAAAAAAAAAAAAATATGGAA
>JAITYT010000759.1:2720517-2733151 GCA_025433975.1 Liostenogaster flavolineata
TAAAACGTAAAACTTCGAAACGTTTCTTTCTTCCTTCGTGGAATGTTTCGTTGGGTGCGGCGTTCAATCGTGCAAGATGGACGCGAGTTTGGGTATTTTTGACGAACATCGACGTCGATGCTAAAAAGTACCGAGCCAACGTCGAACCGAAGCACGAAGGTTTTCTTCGATCACTCGAGAAGCTTTGCGTTGCTGACGAATTCGACGTTTTCATTCGAATAAGAGCTCATTTCATCGATCGACCTTAAATTCCCGATAGAGACGTCGCGATTCGGAATGACGAAAGAATTAACGTCTCGTCGTAGACAAGACAGAGTCGTCCTATAATATCGCGAAGCTCGAGGCGTATCCTGCCGTCGAACGTGTCGATGTCACGGAAAGCTTCGACGTCGATGGAATCGTTAGGTCCGATCTGCTTTACGAGTACCGCTGAAGCGATAAATACGAGACAAGAATTTATTCGTACGTTTTCACGCGATACTTTTGATACGCGTCGCGCCTGTGGAGTGTTCGCGTGGTGCAAAGGCGAACGTTCGTGCGGCAAAACACTCGACCCTAGAGAAATTAAACGTATCCGAGGCGAGTCGTGAATTAACGATCGTAATCACGTCGATAAATCGGAGAATATTCGTCTATTTTTCGGGGTAGTGGACGCGAGAAAAGGAACTTCTACCGTGCATCGCACGGCTCTCGTTGAGCCACGATCTTTCGTCCGTTCGTCGCTTTCTTTTTTTGCGTGAAAAGCTTTTCTTAATGAACTCAGTCGATGAAATTTCGCGAGAAAAGCATCGAGAAAAATCAACAATTTTCTACCGACCCACGAACGTTTCCTATCTCGAGATCACGTCAGTAAGTCATAAAATATTCGTCTATCTTTTGGAGTAGAAGACGCGTAAGAAAACGAACTTCCTCTCTAAATACAATTCTCGCTCTCCACGATCGCGATCTTTTGTCCGTTCGTCGTCGTTTTGCGCGAGAATCTTTTCTTAACCGTGTTCTAATGAATTCAGTCGATGAAATTTCATGAAAAAAGCATCGAGAAAAATCAACAATTTTCTACCGACGCACGAACGTTTCCTATCTCGAGATGACGCCAGTAAGTCATGAGATATTCGTCTATCTTTTGGAGTAGAAGACGCGTCGAAAAAATGAACTTCCTCTGTGAACTCGACTCTCGCTGAGCCACGATCTCTCCGATCGCGATCTTCCGTCCGTTCGTCGTCCTTTTTGCGTGAGATCCCTTACTACGTCATCCGTGCCTTAATAAACTCATCAAAGAACGTTCGCGAGAAAAAGCAGGAAGAAACGAATTATTGCAATCTCGACAACTGCAATACATCAACTAGGAACCGGCAGGACACCTACGAAACACGAGACAAACTGTCATCGCATCGGTATGACTCGAAGATCGTCGATAATACACAGTTGGAAGCACAGTTTAAAACCGACTGCAGATCGTTCGTCCTACGGTCGACCCGCGAACGACTTCGATTTACCCTATTGCGTTTACCAGAATCTTCCACGACACGACAGATACTCTTCCATCGAAGACGATTAAATTAAGAGAAGAAATTGGAAACCGCGATGACGGAGAAATCGACCACGACGATGACGATCACGACAACGACCCTCGTGCGCGCGAGCCACCAAACGATCCCAAGGGTCGCGGCGTCGTCGAGGAACTCGTCGCGGGATTTTGCGTGGGTGATCGTGGAGGATCGCGTGCATTAGGTGATACGAACTGAGAGAGACAGAGACGGAGAACGGCAAACATAAAACGAGAGAGAGAAAGAGAGAGAGGCGCCAGATACCACCAGTAGCCTAGTTTGGATACGCGTAACGCGTTGGTGGTGTTGCGTTCAAGTTCGTGCGGACTGGGGTTGTGGGACACAGAGGAGGGTCGTCGAAGAACACGAATACGTTTGATTGGACGACGCCGGACCGGCTGGTGGGGATGACGATCGCTAGGGTCGGAAAGTCGTCGGCTTATATAAACGCGTGGTGGGTTTCTCCTTCGCAGAATCGTAGTCGCCGTCAGAACGGAGAGGAGAGTGGCAACGAGACACCTGTCCATCGTCTTTCCTCCAGCGACAACAACAACAACAACAACAACGAGAAGGAGAACGACGACGAGAAGAACTACAACAGAATCGTCTGCTAATTTGACGGCGACTCCTCTTCTCTCGACCGTCGTTCTGAGGTAGGCTTCGAACCGTTATCGAGGGGTTCCTCGCTTTTCCTAGCTCCGTCTTGTCCGATTGGTCATTCGCGTCAGTTAAGGCGAAAACTGACGTCCACTTTGCAAATTTCTCGCAGAAATCGGCGCTATTTCGATTAGACCGTCTCGTGGATTATTTTTTTATCGTAGATTTTTACATCGCGGTCGATCCTGTTTGGTCTTCCTGATATTTTCATAAGGTAAAAAAAAAATTTGCAGACTCCAGTCGACCTTCTCGATATCAAGTGTTTGCTTGAAGTATACGAGATATTCCGTTTTTCGTACGTTTTAATTGTATTATTTAGTAATTTTATTATGGAAATATGTAAAATACGCCTGCAACTCTTAAGAGAGCAAAAAATAAGTAAATACTGCTAGTAGTTATCCGACTGCGCGTCAAATTCGAATCGGTTTAATTTATCTCGATCGCGCCGGAGTTACAATCGAAGGGTGCGCCACGGTCTGACTTCGTTCATTAGGATAAATTGGAAAGTCCTCGATTATCCGTCGACGTTTTCAGTGTAAATCGGTCTTGAAGGAAGCATCGAGGAAAGGTAAACACGGCGCTCGAGTCGTTTGATTTCTTCCCGTAATAGAGTTATCTGTCATTTCGCGACGATATAGACGAACGATCGTTCCTTCTTCGCGCTTTGCTTCGACGGAGTCGAGAAAATGTCTATTTATACGTATAAACTGCTGCTAAAGCGGAGCGTGGTTTCGAACGCGCGTAGAAACGCCGCGATAAATTGAAAGCGCTCGTCGTATCGCCTGGAAACTTTAAGATTATCGAATAATCGAATTTAGTTTACGCAATCGGCCATAAGCAGCTATTTAAAAGTTCTCGCGTATAATTTGCGGTAAATCGCGATTCAAACTACTTCCAAGTTCGTCTATTTAGAATTTAGATAACTCGAGGAAACGTTACGTCGCTTTTCGATCGACTTGTAATTCGAAACTTTGCGAAAGTTAACAACTATTTGCACGTCGACGTATTCATTGTTAATATCGCAAAATCGTCGATGGTTGGTTCGATCGGATCGATGTATAATAATACAATATATTCGACGACTGGTTTCGAACGATCCAGTGGTTTAGCGGTGATTATTCCGCCGCACGGTCGGCAGTAGAAGCGACCGCGCATGATCGTCCACACAGTCGAACATCCGAATACGGAAATACTGGTATTGCTCTTATTTCTCGTGTAATTATTCGAATTCACGGAGTAACGATAACGATAACAACGTCGATAACGACGGTCACGAAGATAACGCGACCGTCTGTAAAATACGGAAATCCATTAATGAGAATTAATCGATTATTATTATTATTATTATTAATTTTCCTATATCGGCGATGTGAAACGCGCAACGCCGATGGCTTTTCACAGCTGATAAAGGGCCGTAATCAGCGCGATGCTTTTTCTGTCGGTAAAATTAGTTTAGTGGACGTCGTTTGGCGAGTTCGAGGGTGGCGACGGGTGGCAACGGGTATCGGGAGTCGCCGGTTCAAAAATTTTCCGATACTACTAGCGTTCGTTCGTTTTAACGCGATCGCCGTCACTTTCGATATCGATGACGAAGAAGCGAAGAAGTCGCGCTGTAATCACCGATCGATTTGTGTACAATTTGTACAATTTGTTGATTTTCGGAAAGTCTCTTTCGCGTCGATGATTTCAACTCGTGGCTTCGCGTATTACGATAAATAATATTATTATAGTCGTCGCAATGGGAAGGCTTTTATGCGTGCAGAATTACGAAGTCGATCGTCGAGGTGCCTTAAGTGGAAGACCTAAACGCCTGAGCGGACTTAGTCGGCGCTTCTAACGATGATGAGAAATACGGAGAAAAAATAAATCGTGAAAGCGAATACGCTGGATATTATCCGCGTAGGAAAGAACGGATCGTTAATTTACATAAATAATTCGCGAAAGTTCGCGGAAGATGAAAAATTCGAAAGAAAATATTGGTCGGTATTCTGGCATGGAGTTCGTATAAAAAAAAAGGAAAAATAGAGGATAAGCGTGATGCATAAACGCGCGTAATTCTTCGATATCGATTATATCGTAGTTTTATTTCTTTTTAATTTTGTTATATTCCTTTCTGTCGAGTATAATTGGACGTACGCGAGCGAATGAAACTAATTGCGTGGCTTCCGTAATGGTCATCGCTCATGGTACTCGTTTAAGTTAAACAAACTCGTAAACGGCGAGCATTCGCATTGTAAAATGTGTATGAAACGTAGGAAACTAGCGCGTAATTTTGATACTCCTACGTTTTATCGTATTTTTCCCGTAAAATCTGTTTCGCGAGTAAGCAACGCGAAAAAGCGCGTATCGTTGTAATGGAAATAACATTACGATAAGATTACGAGAATAAAAAAAGAAGAACTTTACGCGCGAGACACGCTAAATCCTCGATGATTAAACGCAGCTACGGCGTTAATTATTCGAAAACGATTACGATAAAGCGTCGTGTCCGTGATTTTGCACGTGGCGCATGGTGTTGCGTTACGTGCCGTACTCTCGCGTTAAAGCTCCAAAGAATTACCCTTATTTCTCTCCATTGATTTTATCTTTCACCCAACGACTTTAGCGTATAATTCTCCCGAAGGAATTTGCCCATGCCTCTCAAACGAAAGGAACGAAACGATGAGGCTCGCGATCTCTCCTTTACGAACGATTCGCGGCACTTCGAAGAAGGCCAACTCGACGAAACGAGTGGAGTTTCTCTACGGAGCTAACTCGCTCACCGGCAAAAAAAAGAAGTAAAAGAAGAGAAAGTAGCACCGGCTCTGCTGTTAACGGCGATAGTAAAAGCGGCAACAGCAACGCCCGGTGTTGGCAAATAAACAAGAACAAGATCAAAAAGAAGAAGAAGAAGAGTAGAAGGAGGGGAGGAGGAAGAGTAGAAAAACTTAGGAATCACAACGAACGTACCTTTACGGCCAGCGTGGCTCTTAATTACGCGAAAAAGCGAGGAAACAAGGATCGTGCGAGCGGATGCTAACTCGGGATATCCCACCGACGAACGAGAGATAGCCAAGGCAGCGAGAGACACGGGACTTCGTACCTGCCACGCGCATACATCTACCAGCAAAAACGAACAGTTAACTCCAAAGTATCGTAGAGAGTCTCGCACGAGGAATTCGCGATAATCAATTTTTTCTTTCTTTCGCGGCTTTCGAAAGCCGCGAGCCACGACCGCAACATTTTCAACCCTATTTTCTCAGTCTGTTTCGCTATGGTGGTGAGCAAATCGCGTGTCTCTCTCTCTCTCTCTCTCTCTCTCTTTCTCTCTTTGACGTTCTTCTTCAGCAGTTGAAAATTTCGTTTAAAAAGCGACGCGAATCGAACGTTGCGCTCGACCGAACGTAACGAGACGAAACGAATCCTCCCTCCCTTGATTCTCCTGATGGGCACCGCAGCCTCGGTCATCATCCCGAATCTCACCGCGCGCTTCGCGAGCGTATTCCATCGAATCACGATTTAACTTTCTCGTTCGTCGAGCGAAAAAACTTCGGCGCGCGCCCTCGAAAATCGTCGTTTTTCTCGACTCGACGATGAAAACGAGGCGGTCGCGTGCTCCCGCCTGGTGTTCGGATGCACGAAAGCTTTTCTTCCGCGACGTTCGAGACGAGACCGCGGGCGTCGCGACGCTTCTCGCGGTGTATCTCAAAGAAATATCCGAGTTTTGATAAATTAACGCGCTCTCTCTACTCGCAAGAATGACCATGTCCTTCTGAATACTGCGGAATCCGTCTGGATTCGTTCTGCTCCGCCTTCGGCCTTCTCTCTCCTTTTTTCTGCCCTCGTTATCTGCCCACACGCGACGTTACGACGCGATAGACCGATTCTTTCGCGCCTCCGTTGAATTTTAATTACGCGCGCGCGTTTCCTGCCTTTTTCCAGCTCGGTTCCGCCTCGTTGTCGCGCTCTTACGATCGATCGAAATCGCACGTCGACGGCGATAAGTAATCGTTCGCGCCTGATAACGCGTCCCACTTCGCAATTTCGAAGCAACTCGCCCACGTCGGCGATCGTCTTTCGAACTTTCCATGGAATCTCGCGGCCGTTGAACCGCGTCGATGGACGATCGATGAAAAGCCGAGGAATTCCTATGGTTTTTACCATACGAGATTACACCGATACGAGAAAAGGTAGATACGGTTATGGCGCGATCCCCATAGCCCCGTGCTCTTTGAAACTGCTCGTGGCGGCGCACTTTGCACTTTGCAACTACGCAACGCGTTCGCTAACGACGCGCCATTGCATCCAATCGAATTAATTACCACGCGCGAACGTAGTCGTACTTTGTTTTCCAACGATCTCCGATCTCCGGCGTATCTCTGCCAAGAGTTCGCCATTTTTAAAAGCTACCATTCGCATCGTACTAACGTTTCCTTTTAATTACGAAGAGTCCGTTCGTGTACGACCCTCGTTCGAAGGAATGGACGAGGTTGTTAGTTCGTTAAATTACGCCGTTTTCTTTTCGCCGCTCTTCGTCGCTTCACCGCGATAAATTGTTAGAGAACTTTTATTATCACAGAATTATCAGTGGATACAGGAAGTTCCATTGCGCGAAGCGTGAAGGACGTTTTTCATTCTTCGCCTTGGAGAGGAAAGATGAGGAGGAATTAAGGGGAATTTCCAATGAAGAAGTTACGCTTAAGAGGATAAATCGATTTGACGCGTCTTTATGAGAATTATGAAGAAGAAGAAGGAAGGATACGCGTGTAATTGGATTTATCTCGGAAAATATTACGCTTATCGTACCGTTTGACCTCGCCGGTGCGGCTGCTTTCCACGAGCTGCCTGGCTTCAAAGGATAACGCGCCAACTATTCCGTTCCTTTTCGAAAGGGTAGTCGGTTCCACGCTCTACATACTTCCTTCCAACTTCTTCCGTTTTCTCGAAAGAAACGTCGGTCACTGCGAACGCGCCTTGCCGTGAATTACTTTGCTTTCAATGCCTATCTATTATCCTTTCTTGACCTTTCTCGAAAAGCGAAGATTCTTAGGGACACTCCGTACCGTCCAGAGAAAATCTGACGTTAATTCTGGATCCTTTTCTCGCTCTTTTCTTTTGCAAAATGATAAATCTTGCGAGAAAAGAAAAGATTCCGCGTGTTTCTTCATCGAAGAAGAAAATCGTATCGCTGAATTGCCTCCATTTCTTTTAATGCTTCTTCCCGGAAGAGAACGAGTCGACTTTGCGATCTTTTACGCGTCCCCTGCGACACTCGATGCTATCGAACATTGCTTCTCTCGTTCTTCTCTTTTTCAAAACGACATGTACGCGATCGAAGGCGCCGATATCGAAAATCGGTATGATAAATCTTACGAAAAAAAAAAGATTCCGCGTGTTCTTTCATCGAAAAGCGGGGATAAATCATCGTTCCAGGATCTTCGGTCGAAGAGGAAAGAAATTTCTGTCGCAACGAGTGTGATTCATCGAAGAAGAAAATCGTATCGCTGAATTGCCTCCATTTCTTTTAGTGCTTCTTCCCGGAAGAGAACGAGTCGACTTTGCGATCTTTGCCGTTCCCTGCGGCACTCGATGAGCTATCGAACGGTCGTTCGTATCGCCGAATGCCTCGAAGGCTTCCTCGTTCTTCTATTTTACAAAGTGACACGCGCGAAACCGAAAACGTCGATATCGACGAACTAGGCGAAAAAAAATTTCGACACCGAGGCTCCAAGTGTTTCGCTGTTACGGCGTAACCGTGTCCGAGCATTCGTGGCGGCTGGACGATGGGTGCGAAATAGGACGTGGAAGGCATCGATTTATAGGTAAATTTTATCGCGTCTCCGGTCGTGCCGCATAAAGGAAACAGAACGTCGGTTGGTAGGTAGCTAGGTAAGTGGGTGGCTAGGTAAAACGTGTGAATGAAAGTGGCAGCCAACTTCACCGTGCAACTTTTAATTTGACTTCGTTAACCGCGTACCTACGGCCCCGTATTTACGACGTTGCTCCGTCTTTATCTCGAGAGTTGAATGCCTTCTGTGTCGCGAGAATGGACAAGCGTCGCTCGGGATTCGCCTTTGCCTTTTACGACGCCTTTTCGACGCGTCGATACGGATTTTGGAAACCGAGCGTACTCGCTTACGCTCTGTCAGTGATTCTGTCCGATCCGAAACGTTCGACGTTCTTAAGAGGGAGAATTGGACCCGAAGGAGACGCCGGTACCCACTGCGCGAGGTCATCGTTGCTTTTATCGGTGATAAATTTCATTCGTACTATTTAACGCGCCGATTGCTACGCGAGTCTCCTTTCTTTGCTCCAGGGACCACAAGATCGAATATCGTAGACATACGTTGATTCTGTTTAACTCGTAGGATTCGACATATTTCGTTCGCTTCTATTTCAGAATATCGTTCTATTATCGATTTATTTACGTTACTGAATCAATTTAAATCGATGATATTCGACTTATTTCATCCTAGAAAATTACTTAACTTTCATCCAGTCACGAATGTGACTGATCAACGTATCGGTCAACATATCGACGATCATTAGCGATCCTTTGATCCGTGCAAATAAAAAAAAAGTCGTCCTAGAATCGTCTCGAAAATCGGAGTGACTTGATTTAAACGCGAGCTACGCGAACTACGAGTCCTTTCGCCGATTATATTTATAGATCGTATTAATATCGCGATATTAGCATCAGACGGTCTATGGGTCGACAAGAAGCATCGTCCTAGTCGCCGATGACTCGCGTGGCAGGTGTCATATCGCGCGTATGCGAATGACAGGGACTGCTTCCGTGAGTGTCGCGTTATTCTAGTGGCTTACGTGTTTAATCGAACCGCGTTTACCGGAAGATCACCGATAGGAGGAGCACGGCTACCCGCGAAATCGAGCGATGTTTGAATTAAGACAAAGACGGCAATTTTCCAAGACGAAATTGACGCGGGTACGAGAAGAGGCGTTAAAACTGTCGTTAACGATGAAACGTCGTTCCCTTTCGAACGAGGAAAAGGAAAATAAGTAGGTATAGCGCGTTGAAGGCTGTCTTATCTGACCGATGGAGAGGAGAAAAATGAGTAGTTGTAACGATTACGATTCGATCTTGCTGTGGTCGATTGAATGCCTTCGTTCAAATTAACTTAAAAATTATTGTTAGCTTTTTCTCAGGTCTAACAGACCCTTAATTTCGCGATGAAAAATCGATTTTACCGCAGTTGTTTGAATTAACGTAACTTCAAGATCACTGTGCTTATTCGTAGCTTCTTCTGAGCTATAGTAAAGCTACGATTTCGCGATGAGAAATCGGTTTTCCCGCATGGACGCTTTCGATAATGCTTTTTACGAACTCTTCGTTCTTAAACTCTCGTACATTTTTTTATCTCACTCGCGGCGCCATTTACGATCGAAAGCGCGTCCATGGCGTTTCCTCTTTCATCTAACGACGTCGCTGAAATAAGGTTCGCTCCTCTTAATGCCACGACTGCCCTTTAAAAGGCAGGTCGCCTACGTCACTCACGACGCATCTAATTTCGTGGTCGCACGCGTGCAAGGACGCTTTACCCACGACCATTTCGAACTTCGTCGAATGAAAGCGATAATTCGTCGTTCGCGTGTTTTGCAGGTAAGAGACGATTTCTCGTCGCCGTCGACAGGCAACGACCGTAGTCGCAACTAATCGCGAAACGACGGGAGTACGAATAAACGTGATTTCGCTCGCGCGACTCAATTTCCATCCGCGGATACGAGTCTTAAGCGGATATTGCGGGGTTAATAAAGTAATCGCTCGTAATTGGGGGTATCTAATTATGGATGGATTGACTATAACGAAGGGCTACGAGACGCAGATTGAGCTATTAAATCGGTTCTATTGATAAAGAAGAGCAAGTCGGAGAAAGAGACGGGCATCGAGTAAAAGGGAGAAAAAGAAAAAATGGAGAGAAAAAAATCGTCAAGGTAAAATCGACGATTTTTAACGATCGATGAAGAAAGAGGCGCAAAGACGTTGAAATGACGAAGACGAAACGAGGACGCGGAGGGATGTAAAACGAACGACATTTTTTCTTTAAACTTGGATTAATCCCGATCTTAAAATTTCGCCATCCCTCGATAACGATTCCTTCGATAAATCGGGAAAAACAGATCGCGTGATCATAAACGTGGGCGTGAATCGTAAACGACCCTCGAAGCGTCAATGGCCATCGTTCGAGCGATCTCGCAATTTTTCTCGTCCTCCTCTTCATCACTCGTGCTTTTGATTCCCTCGATCGACCTAATCGCACCCGCGCGTGTCGTCCTCGACGTTCCATCACCCGTCGCGGAACTTTCGCCCTTTCCTGACTTTTTATCTCCGTCCCCTCTCGTCGAATTACATCGACGATACGACGCACTTAACAACCGCGTAAGGATAAATACGACAGTCTCCGCTTTCGAGCGCCATTTTTACCGTCGTCTCCCCAATACGATTGAAAACGACGCGCGATAGCAGGGACGAGAAGAAAAAAATTCTTCCCCCCTTTCTCCGTCTCTTCCTCTCTTAAAGTCTTCTCCCTCTAATTAGATCGATCAAATCTAAGATCGCTTTGACATCGACGAATTCGAGTCAGCATCACGTTTCGCCCGACGCGTTAAACTTTCAAGCTACTTCAAGAATTTAAATGTTAAGGCTGATGCTCTTTGAAATTTTTAAAAGTCCTTTTAAAAATAAATACTCGTGAATTATTCTAAGATCAAGGGCAACCGTGGATATTCAAGAAGTTCGACGCGTACGACGATTCGTAAACGAGAGATTAACAGTGAACGATGATGAACGATTCCGAGCTGTCAAGAAAGCAGCGCCTTGCGAGCAAGTTGCTCTAGGTGTCTCCTCGCCTAGGGAAACCTTCGTTTCGTCGAAAGTTGGACGTTGAAGTCATATTCGAACTTGGACCAAAGTCGACGCGTTTATGCTCATCTTCCTAGCGAGTTCCAGCGATTTGCACCGGGGTGAGTCGAGAATTCGTCGTTGGCTTCATCGTCGTGGAACTTCGCTTGGAGGACTTTCCAGGACGACGTTTGGCCCGTGGCAATGGATGGATGGATGGTCCGGGATTGGTCAGAAAGAGGCGAAGAAAGAAAGAGAGAAAAACAATGTAAAGAGGGAAGAAAGAACACTTAGCTCTCAACGAAGTGGCCCTCCGGAGGCTACGACCACGTCCCTCGTGCTGTCGTCGAATAACTCGACTCGACAAAGACGACGGGCCGCCGGCCCCGCGGCGCGTTCCTCCGTCTTCGTTTACTTAGTCTCGACGCCCTTCGCCACGACGGCGAACTTTTCTCGTCGTCGAACGAACAGCCAGGAGGCTTCCCACACCGTCGAATTTTTCTTCGTCTCGGCTAGCGGCTCCAGTGGCTCCTCCGCGTACTCAACGCACGGCGACGAGAGCTTAGGGAGGATCTCGAAGAATAGCGACAAAAAACGTTAAGTGCGCCGCGTTAGTCGTACCAATGGCTTCGAGGGTACCTCGGAATATTCGGGAACCTGAACGGACCTGGAGTCGCCCAACCGAGGACCCAATGACCTTCGCAAAGTGGACGAGTTACGGCGGAACTCCCGAAGAGATTTTTGAGTTGGACCCTTCGAGTTAACGCCTTAACCTACAGCTAACTACTAACTACAACTAACTACAACAAAAACTGATTATCACGGGCATGGCTCCTAGTACAATGGTTGGGCCAAATGTAAAAAAAAAAATATAAATATCACGTTTTGGTTGTTGTCATAGGGTGTAAATCATAGGTTAAGGGGTGAATGGAGATTCCGATGGACGTAATATCGCGTTCGTTGCGCGTGCTGGATCACGTTACAATTTTAATTTATTCCGGGATATCGGCTCTTCAGTTCAGCAGTGGCTCGTCGACTCGTTACGCGCGCCCTATTGTTTTCCCACGCGGTTTACGCGTATTCTTCTCTCCTTTCGCGCATTTTAGGTGGTCGATACGCGTGAAGTGGTCCCACGCCAGTCGCACGACCATTCGGGAAAAAAGGGTCCTCTCAACGTTGTAATTGGATAATTCGAAACCGTCGTTATTTCGGTTTAGTTCGCGCTGCTCTCGCACAACGGCTATTTCACTCGTATCTTATCGCGACGTGACTTCCATTTGTAACGATTAGCGCTAACTTCGTTAATTCGGCTCTAATGGCGAGGCCGAAGGTAAATTCGCTGATATTTTCGCGTTAGAAACGATATAAACGGCGTCTTTAAACTTTGATCTCTTTTCAAACCTGATGATTTATTTCGATCTATGTACAGGGTGACCAATGGGAACGTGTTAAAATTAAATAGTTATTATTTCGTAACAATCGCTCGTTGGTTCGCGTTCGGCTGTATTTCACCTAAGCCAAAGGCAGGCAACAAAACATTATATCCGTACGCCGTGTTTCCTTTGTTGATTCCTTCTAACAGAAACCAGCC
>JAITYT010000759.1:2747020-2772551 GCA_025433975.1 Liostenogaster flavolineata
AAGCTTTGTTATCCTTCGGTGGATATCAATCAGACACTCCATCGGTGTTTCTTCTTTCCGACGTACTCCTGAAATATATAAAAAAAAAACACGCTCGATCTTTTTCCGTATTTCAACGCTTACGTAGTCGTCACCAGTGACGAAATTCCATGTCACGAGGAAATTGCAACTTGGAAAGAACCAACGAAAAACTAAGCGTCATCAACGAGCGACGTCGTTCGGGCTAGCCATCTCGTTGCAATCTCGGAGATTATCGAAGAATTTGTCCGATCGTGGAAAGTTTCGCCGCAGCATCCGCAAGACATAGAATTAATTCGCCTAATGGATATCGCGACATTGACGTTGTAACGCCAAGACGTCGACGTCGTCGATCGTTCGTTCAACGAGAAACGAGGCGCATCTGGTCGCGCCAAATAGTCTAACTCGGTTCCATTTCACGATGCACCGTACGTACGGGAAGTAGTTCGCACATTCGAAGGTAAGCGGTTCGACGACGGGCTCGATCTTACCCAGAAGAGGCAAAATTAGATTTAAACGCTCGTCGAAGTGGACCTTGGTCGTTCAACGTTCTCAAACCCTTCTCCTTTCCAAGAGGAAATCCGATCGAGAGAGCGTTCGTTCGGACGAGCGATCGTCGTTAGATCGATACGATTTCGCAACTGCGACAGATAACGAGCGCACGAATCGGTATTTCCCTCTGAACGAGCACCGGCAAGTCGATCGTCGAAAGAAGTCGCGAGTCTTGTATCCGTCCGACTGTGGATTCTCGTCAAAGGCTTTCTCGTTTATTCCAAATTGGATCTTGTCTGATTTTGATACGTGAAAGAGAGAGAGAGAGAACTAGGAATAAATTTATCTCGAGCTTTATACGAATCGCCAAGAATTATATGCGAGTAACGATGGTAATATTGCAAATAATGACGAATAATGAGAAAGTTAATCGAGCTAATGTAACGAAGTAAACGCGAAAGTGATAGAAGATTTAATGGATGGTAAGAAGGACGATATCTAAGTCAAGAGAAACGGTGAAAAGATACGCATTTGGTAAAAGTAACGGTAAAACGACGCGTGTCGGTCCGTATCCACTTAAAATCCCTTTATTAACAGCAGTCATGGAATACTGTCGTCAGCCATAAGTATCTACGACACTCGCGAGACTTACGTATACCCTTAGAAATCGTGCAAACACGAAGACGTCTCGTGGACCAATCTTCGATAGCCGTGATATCTACGAATCCCCGTGCTACGTTTCATCTCCTTGCAAAAATACGGGAGTAAAGGCGAAAGAAAAAGCGTCTCGAGGAACTTGGCGTTCTCGAATCGTTTCGCGTATAAAAACAATTCCTTTAAAAAGTCATTCGTTGCTCGTGGTAATCAGATAGCTCCGTGCGTAGTCGAGGATTCTCTTCCGTATTAAACCGTGGAAAATACATGCCCGTTTTCCAGTTTCTCTCCTCTTTGCGAGAACGGGAGAGAATACTTGCGAGATATCTTCATTTTCATCGGGAAATTGCCCATCGACGATCGATCGTTCGGCTTTTGGCCGAAGCAAAACTAGATTCATGAATATTCAGTCGTTTATAGGAGACATCTATCTTTGTTTCCACGCTACGGCGGAACTTTATGGGGTTCCCAGTGACGCTTTATGGTTTTTCCGATAAGACCTTGCGACATCGAAAGATCGCTTCGCGTTACGACGAATTCCGTGGCGCGCGAAATCGAGATCCATTCGTCGCGAGGATGTCGTGAAAGTACAACGAAAACCAATTCTCTTTCGTTAATCGTCGCCTTCCTTACCGTCTTCCACGACCTCTTTGCGAACGGACGCACTCTCAGTTCATGAGAAAGTGGCCGAGAGCGTTGGTCGTTCCAATCGTGAATTACGCGATCAAAAAGCAGCGTTTAAGACGTCTTTTATGAAACGCTTTCTCCTCGTCTGTTGCTGGGATCCTTTTTGTAATGGAGGATACGTCGAATTCTACCGAGAAAGTTCCGCTCTTTTATTCGCCGTGTAAAGCTATTTGCCGATCGTACGAGGTAACGCGCACGAATTTTTTACATCGAGTGAAAAATAAAAGATGAAAGAGCGCCCTTTGCAACGCGAATTGCGTTTCTTTCCTGCAATCGAACGGCCATCAAAGCGAGTACAGTCGCTATTGTATTCGATTGCCCCCTTTGAAATACACACGCGGGCAAACTCTGCGATTGAGTTTATCAATTTCGACAACCCTTGCATAACGCGCTTTTTCGTCGTTTCGATTAGCTTCGCGCCACTGTGATCTCGATCTAACGCGATACGACGCGCACGAATTGCTTCTGAAATCGTCGCGTCACGTACAAGAAAACATCCCTCTTAATTTCTATAACGCGTGAAGCGGGCTTCTATACTTTTGAAACCTAACCTCGTTAGACGAGGATTCGCCCTAAGTAACAATGATCGCACGCGCTCTTAGCCTCTCTAGAGAGTTAGACTGTCATTGGCGAATGTCCTTTTTTTATCTCTTTAGAACATCTTTTTCTCTTTTGGCACAGTTACTGGAACCAGCTGGATGACGAGGAACCCCAATCGCAGATGGACATGTTGGCGCGTCTTCGCCAATCCTACATGCGAAACCAGGAACGCGAAAAGTGAGTAGGATCGATCGCTTTTCATCCCCTTTTCCTCTCTCTTTCTCTCTCTTATGAAAACTCGTGACTCCTCCTCTTTTTTTTCTTCTTCTTCTTTCAGCGACAAGCGCGGATTGGATTTGGGTCTGAACCGCGGATACAGCGGTTCCCAAGCGGCGAAGCATCTGATCGGACTCGCCGCGGCGAACTACGCCGGTGGACCCGGACGAAGGCGTCGTTCCGAGCAAGCGTAGATTAAGATTCATGGCAAAAACGTTATCAATAATATTATTCGATGTACTTATCCGTAAAGTGTCGATCCCTGAGTTACGTACGCACATCTACCGCGCTCTAATCGTAAGACACGACTTCTGTCCAGTCCTTTCCGTCGTCTAGTTTCGCCTCGATAACTTCGCATTCCGAAGAAGGATCGCGATACGAACGCGCGCTCGAAGCTCCCGGGAAGATATCCTTCCTCGCCTTGTTGGGACGCGCGTCAATTTTTATCGAATCGTTAGCCTTTCTACGCTTTGTCGTCTATTCTAGTTATTCCGATTACTCTCGACGTTGACCGTTGATTTCTTTCGATACGACGTCCCCGGTTCTCGATTTTTAGCCGTAATCGTAATCGTAGTCTGTAATTCGCCCCCTCATTATTGCCCTTTCCTTCCTTCCTTCCTTCCTTCCTTCTCTCCTTCCCTCCTTTCTCTTCGTTCGCGCGCCATTCTCCCATAGGACACATCGATTGCACGGATCACGCCGCAACCAAATTATCCGCGACTAGTGCACCCGCATCAACGAAATCAGTTCTCGTACCGATCGATTCACCCGCGTAAGGTTCTTTCGTTTACACCTAGAGAACGCGGAAGATTATACGTTACCCCATTGTGATCGATGTACTACGAAGTGACTCCTGCCTCTAAATAATTCGTCTAAATAAATGTTACTTTAATCCAGCGACCTCCGTGTGGCCTGCCTTTATTCTCACCATTACCGGCATTTATCAACGTTAACACTGACGCCGCTTGTTTCGCCCAGAATGCCCGAAATGTCTACGATTTGAAAAATTGAACGAACATCGTCAGTCGACGAATTTTGAACGTCGTGGCTAGTCAAAGAATGGCAACCAGCCTGATAAATCCTCTACAGATGAACATGCGATCGTATATAATATAACCGTATTTGTTACTGTTTTCTCGTCGATCGCTTGGAATAACGAAAATACTACGTGAACTCGTTAACGTAGCGACAAGAAGCAACATTTTTGGAAAACGTTTGATCGTTGACGAGACACTGGCGTCACTTCGAAAGAATCTTTCGTTCGTTGGTGTCGCCCGTGACTCGTCGTTCTTCCGTAGAACCTAAAATCGCCAACGTGCGGCAGCGATCTTCCTTATCGACGACGAGTCGGCGAGTCACGTGACGAAGGAGAAACCAAGTCGCCTTTCGTGCCAGTCGCACGATCGAAACGCGTTACGTTCTCCTCGCCGCGGCTCGTCGGTAGATAGCTCAAAGTCGCGTTTCTCACGATCTCGCGAACGCGTGCTCGGATCGATGTCGAAATCGCTCTCGATACGTTCCGAGACGTAACACGCGTGCGAGCGGTACGCGATGCGCGTTCGTTCCGCTCTTACGTCACGAGATTCCGCCGTAAGAACGTCTCTAACGAGATCGAGTCGTTACAGTGCCTGGCAAAAGTCGTGCGTCTTCGCGAGGCGTTCTCTTCTCTCCCCTCGCCTTGCTTTTCTTCGAAAAAATCTCAAAAGATCCTCGCGAGCGACATTTTCGACCTATTAAATGCAGGATTAAATCCTAGATGCATTTCTGGGTAGTCGGGCATTTAAATGTCAAGCTTCGCAATGTTCTGAATGTCCTAAAAAAAAAATAAATATCAACGCTTACTCAGCTACAAAAGCGATAACGTACCGATTCGAAGCGAGAAGCGTCTTGGCGATTCCTAAGGGAACCACTCGACCGATAAATGTTAATTTCGACCGGTTCGAAGCCGAGTCGTTCGAGTTTATCGCCCTCGAACTATGGAACAATATCGAAAGTCGACGCGATTTTCGAGTTACGAATTGTACGCAATCACGACAAGATGCTAGCTGAACGCGACGTAGCGCCGTAGTAGACCGATATAGCGTCCGTCGTCGCGTATCTTGCAGCAGAATGCGGTCGATGTTAAATTAGAGAAGTCTGCTAGAGGAGAACGAATCTCTCGTAGCGATAGAACGACCGCGAAACTCGATAAGAGCGACCTCGCGGTTCGAGTGGAAAAATATCGTCCAACGATAGGCGTGGTAAGTTCGCGAGTTCGTGAAACGCGTCTCATGAGAAACTTGGTGACGTCGATAAAACGACGCCTTGTGTTATCGAGACGACGCGACGAGTACGCGATCTCTGGCAGCTCGTTCGGTGATATGAGTGAAGAGGAGGTCAGTATGTTGCATCGGTGAGTATTATAACGATCGAAGATGGACGATTTATAGGCGTTTTAGCTCGACGTTACGCTTTCTTTTATCGCTCTTTTATCTCATATCGAACGCGTTACGATATTCGAGAGCGCTTTTCGAGCGTTCCGTATGACGAAGTTCAGAGGAACGCGTAACAACGGATAACACGAGAGGCGTTAAATCGCGATCGATGCTTGTCGGAAAATCTAGACCACCAACGGGATAGAAAATAACTCTTTCCTCGTTTTCCCAATCTCTATACGATTTTTCTTTCCGATACAATTTCTATCCTCTTTTCTCTCGAGTCCTTCTTCTTCCTTTCTCGAAGAAATTCTTACGAATTCTTCGGAATAAAGTATAAATCGAACTTCGATGGTTCGAACGTCGAGGGAAACGCGAATCGAGCGCCACGAAGTCACGTGACTCCGCCGTAGGTTCGACGTTCACCGATTCGATTGGACTCGACGCGGATCTACGTTGATTTTTGATCGAAGGCCGTTTCGACCTTGCGCTTGAGATTCCATCGGCGTCCGACGCGGTTTCCGACACGCTCCTTTCTTCGTCTAACAGCGATCGAACGTTTACCTCTTAGTATCCGTTTTTGTCGCCTCGTCGATACGAAACTTCGATCGTCGCGCATAGCTTCGAAAATCGCGGCTGGCGCATCGATCGTACTCAGGATAGGCCAGTTCGCTTATCACGATCGCGATCGAACGTCGTTTACGATCGTGGCACCTTAACCTTAACTATCAATACAGTACAACTAGTAATAAAGTTCGCTTCGAGGAAATATTCTCGCAAAAAAAAATTAATCCGAAGCTTGAACTTCGAATTAAGACGCAAGGACGATGAAGAAGTCTTTCCAGCGCGCTCGGTGACGTGCGAAGCACTTTCGTATCAATGGAGCAAAGACCGAATAGTCCGATCTTCATTGTTCGCAGGAACATGGCTCGAACGAGATGCTATTCGAGCCGCGGCTACCAGCATCCTAGAATTTGTCTCTCCGTCGTTGTACTCGCGACGATTATCTGCGCCGTGCTCTTCGCGTACACGGCTTTCTCGTTGTCCACGGAAGACGGCTCCGTAAAACAAGTGGCTTTCGTAAGTATGGCTGCATACGTGGCCCGCGATGACGATGATAATTCTCCACGTCTTTACCGATCGATCGACGCCGATGTTTCAAAAAGAAAAAAAAATTCCTCTATTTCCGAAAATTTCATTTTATCATTCTTCGGGCATGGACGCGTCGATCCCCGAATTTCGATCGTTTCTCGAAGGCGTATTTCGCGATGAAAGAGTTCGCGCGATCGGCGGAAGATGAATTCGCGAATCGGTCCGAACTTAGAAAAATCGGAAGGACGATAACGGGTTGGTTACTTCGTTCCAGGTATTCCGGCATGGCGATCGTACTCCGACGGAGACGTACGTCAACGATCCTTACGCGAATTACACATGGCCTGGTGGATGGGGAGCCTTAACGACGGTTCGTTCGCTTCAATAATCGATCGAGTCGTTGCGTATTTCTCTCGCTACGAGATGGTACGAGATCTCGGCCCTCGTCGAGGTCGCTCGTCTCGAAGTTACGACGAGCGACGTCGTCGCAAGCACTCGAATCACTCGAAAGATTCCACGAGTCCAGGTAGAGAAGATGGCTACCGACGGTGTTCACTTTTTAGAAAGGCATGCGACAGCTGTACAACGTGGGACGATGGATTCGCGTTAACTACGGATCGATAGTCGGCTACAAGTACGAAAGTAAGAACACGTCGGTTCGTAGCAGTTACGCCGATCGTTGCATCATGTCGGCGCAGTCGCTACTCGCAGGATTGTATCCACCGACACCCGAAGAGATCTTCGTCCCTGATCTACCGTGGCGACCCATTCCGGTTCATTACACGCCCAGGGAGATGGACAAAGTAGGTCTCGCTTCTCGTCTACGATGACCACGTGGTACAACCCTTTGCGGTCGTATTAAGTTTACGCGTAGGTATAGTGCTGATCGGTACGAATCCTTGCCAACGATTCTTCCTGTAACACCTAACGCCTGAGATTACGAAGGGAAGGAAAAATTTGTCGGTTGTTTTTTAAATTTCGGATTCAGTCGCGATTCAAAAATACAAAAAAGAAAAGATTGAATTAACCGTATATAACGATATTCGTACGGACAAACTTTGAATTTGAAATTTAAAAGTGCGTCCCAAAAATGGGACGTAGGCGGATAATTGGGTTAAGAATTACATGAAAATGATATTTCATGGTTCTCTATCGTGTGGTGTCCTTCGAAGGTTTGGTAGACGTACGATCGCGAAGGGTTGAAGCATAAGACGCTAGAATTCGGCCGAATGCTTTTAAATCCTAGACGAGAAAAAGAGTTTTCCGCCATTTTGACGGTGACGATAGATAGACTCCGCGGGTCTTTCTTCGTTAAAATCTTTAGCTTTAGAATCGTTGTATCTTTAAGGCGACCTCCCAGCTGATAGCTGGTCGGAAATCGCAGCGATTCCGACGATCGCGTTTCGAAGTAAGCGGGAAATTATTTCTTTAGGTGATAGTCGTCAAAGCGCCTTGTCCGCGACTGGAAGAGGCATTGAAAGAAGCGTATCAAAACGAGTCCGCCAAATCCGACGCGGAAATGTTCACTTATTACGAAGAGTTAACCAAATATACCGGGCAGCCCGTAAAGACGATTACAGACGTAGAATTTTTGTACAATACGCTTGAAATCGAGGAGCAAAATGGCTTGCAACTTCCGGAATGGACTAAGAAGTTCTATAACGAAGACATGCGAAAGATAGCAGCGCGTAGTTTAAGTATCTTCACTAGCAACACGTTGCAACAACGTCTTCGAGGAGGTACGCCCCGTATTTATCGCTATGAACGATTTCATATCGTTACTTACCGCGTATGATTACCTAATACGTATGATTATCTAATGTGCTTTCTTATCGATTATCGAAGGACCGATATTGAAGGAGATCTTGCAAGAGATGGAAAATGAAAAGAAAAAGAATCGGAAGAAAGCGTACCTATATTCGACCCACGACGTCAATTTAGTAAATATGCTAAGAACTATGGGATTTACGAATGAATTATTTAAACCGGACTACGGCGCGATGCTTATCTTTGAATTGCACTCGATCAAAGGTAGCGAAGATCGAAAAGTAAAGGTAAAAGTAAATTAAATATTTTTCTCTGATCGATCGAATATCCATAAATGCAATTGGCGTTTTACTTATTTGCAGATAGCCTACCTGAATAGTTCGGAATCGAACGAAGCGCACCGTATGACGATACCTAATTGCAGCGAACCCTGTTTACTGACGAATTTAATCAATTTATGGAGCAATGTTATTCCTACGAATTGGGATGAAGAGTGTCGAGTAAAACTGTAAAAAATTGTATAATAATATTACGTGAATATATCATTACATAAATTGGTTTAAGAGAAAGCATATAACGATGCACGCTCGTCAAAAAGTGAACATCGACGAACGTTTATTTATGTACGAAGATATTAGAATATTAATACGAAACTAGTCGCTGTACGTAAAAGATAAAAAATTAGATTTTTTCTTACGTTATCTTTCGTACAATAAAAGAATATGTATCAATCCTTGTTAAAATAATTGCGCTTATCATAATACTTCCTTTGATTTCTAGGAATCCCCTATTTTTATCCATATCGTAATTCACACGTAGGGAACGATACAAATCGATACGATCGAAGAAACGTTACGATACGTAGAAATCAATTTTAAATCAATTCGATTATAAATCTCCTATCCTCCATGGGGTTACTTTTTATTGCGTAGACAAATCATCTATCATCTCCTCGTCTTTGAGCCATGCACCGAAGCTCGCACAACGAATCATTTAATGATTCGCTTGATGCACGCACTGTCGGCCTTGCCGAATGAAGAGAAGCATAGAATTGGCCGACTTTTATGCTCTTAAAGCGGAATGCCGACCATCGGAAAGGAAAGATACAAAGACTCGTTGCAACGCATAGCTTGGTGTTGCTCATCGATTCGAATCTTATCTTCGTATAAATTTGGACCAGCACTCGAGTTGAAAATTCGAGTAATCGTTATCGCTCCTTGTCACTCGGGCGACACATTAAGTTGTACTTTAAATGTTTTAGATACATCAAAATCGACCGACCAAGGTTTTGGCCCCTATCTCGTCGTACGAGATACGGAAAGTTTCTAGTAATTCAAAAATTTCCTCGAACTTCTACGGATAAACTCGCTTGAGACCGCTAAATCGACGCGAAATCGTTTAACCAGGATGTGTCCGCTTTACTTACGCAACGAATGACACTGAACGGTTTGCATATCATTGCGTAATAACAAGAACGATTATTGCGAGCGCGAGTTCGCATCTGTTGAAACGAACTTACCGGTACGTGAAACTTTTCGTGTTCGCTTAGTACATTTTCGCCAGTTACGGCAAACCATTCGTTGGATCGCCGCTAAAGCAAGTGACTCGCGATGCTATAAATATCGACGAATGCAAGGACGCATACATTTTTAAATGCACCCATTAATACGCCAAATCGTATCCGACGCGTCGTTAAAATAAGGTAATATTTTAATTAAATCGTATCGCGACGGCTAATTAAATTCTGGATACCTTCGGCATGTGAAATTATCGAAGGAATATATTTATCTATGAAGAATGCGTTTATTTATCCTCGTGCCAATAGTGAGTGATATTTTTTCAGCGAGCGTCCTACATTACGGATCCATCGATCGATCGGATCAATAGGACGGTCAAACGAAATGGTTCAGTGAACGAGCCGTTCTCTATCAAGAAGGGGAGATACATTTTTAAAATCGCTTAAACGCTCTGGTAAGATTCGCGTTGCGACGATATTACTGGCGATTATCGCGAGTCGGAAGGAACGTCTCGATAACGATTAACGTTCCAACGGTTCGACGTGTGAAAATCGTCGAAATTGAAAAGAGAGATCGAAAACGAAAAGCGACCTCCGTGAATAAATAAATCGGTAATTGGCGTGTCCTATCTCACTCGTACGCGATCGTGCTAATAATCGCGTGCCGTCCGTTTAACCGAAACGCTTTCTACAGTTTAACGTAGGAAGACGGGCGCACCGTCGGTATCGCATCCTTATCAAAAAGTCCGCCTGTCACCATTCGCGAATCCTGAAGGTTGAACGGTGCTCTTGTTACCGTAGGATAAGCACGACGGGACTGTCAGATCATCGAGATCTCGGCGAGCTCGCGGCGTACCGTATCCCGTGCTAATAAAAGTATTCGAAAAGGAAGAAACGAAAATAGACAAACCGATTGGAAGAAAATACGTGCCTCCGCTTCCATCGATGCACGAGATAGACGAAAGAGCAGAACGAATAACCTCGTTTTTGTGAATATATTACATATGGTATCCTTCGATAGAATTTTATATCGATTTATTAGAGAATAATCGTCGATGCGAGACTTCTCGTAAACATTGAAAGGTTAGTTTTCATGACTTTGCCATGCTCCTCTATTTCGAACGAGTTTAACGAAAGGTTTTTATCAATAGCGAATACTTATCGTATATCGACGTTAGCCGCTCGCATATTAGAGAAAAAAAAAAGTTACGTTGGATTACTCAGTTTGTACATCTTATCGCCGACTGATAATCCAACAATTATCTCATATTAAATTTAAGTGCGAACGTCGACGGATCTCCGCTTCAAGATACCATCCAAACCACCAAAATGTTCAGTTGGTTAAGCAACGAAAGTAACAGAAAACAGGATCTCTTTGAAAATGTTACGGAGGGACTTAAGAAGATCTACAAGGAAAAATTGTTACCTTTGGAACAGTATTATCAATTCCATGATTTTCATTCGCCTCAATTGGACGATCCAGACTTCGATGCGAAACCCATGATCCTTCTGGTAGGCCAATATTCCACAGGAAAAACGACATTTATCAAGTATTTGCTAGAAAGTGACTTTCCTGGAATCCGAATTGGACCTGAACCAACGACAGATCGTTTTATTGCTGTTATGTATGAGGAAAAAGAAGGTATTATTCCTGGTAATGCTCTGGTCGTAGACCCAAATAAGCAATTTCGTCCACTGTCCAAATTCGGCAACGCATTCCTCAACAGATTTCAATGTTCTACTGTACCGTCGCCTGTTCTCAAAGGAATATCCATCGTCGACACACCTGGTATACTTTCCGGCGAGAAACAACGAGTACGTATCTTCCTTTAATAATAACAGCAGTTCTTACCGGTATTGCATTTAAAACAAAAATTTTAAATGGGATATGTTTGCACAGATTTTTTAAATTTTAGGTGGATAGAGGGTACGACTTCACCGGAGTATTAGAATGGTTCGCAGAAAGAGTCGATAGAATTATCTTATTGTTCGATGCACACAAGCTCGATATCTCCGATGAATTTAGAAGATCGATCGAAGCGTTGCGGGGACACGACGACAAAATCCGTATTGTACTGAATAAAGCGGATATGATAGATCACCAACAACTAATGAGAGTGTACGGTGCATTGATGTGGTCTTTAGGAAAAGTTTTACAAACTCCGGAAGTAGCTAGAGTATACATTGGTTCATTTTGGGATCAGGAATTAAGATATGATGTAAATAGAAGGTAAATATTCTTTTAATGCTTCAAATATTTCTATATGGCTCCATGCAATATTAATCGATTATAAGTAGTACGTTATATAGTACATTGTATCGATCTTTATTTATTTTATTCTTAACTTCTACTCCTGTCGATCTTTTTATTTGATCAGACTGTTCGAAGATGAAGAACAAGATCTGTTTAGAGATATGCAATCTTTACCAAGAAACGCGGCGCTTAGGAAATTAAACGATTTGATAAAGCGAGCGCGTTTGGCAAAGGTAAAGTATCCGTATTATATCGGTTATATTATTTCTACGTTATTGTTATAAAAATACAAATAAACATAATTTGAATTACAGGTACATGCTTATATTATCAGCGCATTGAGGAAAGATATGCCGAGTGTGTTTGGCAAGGATACAAAAAAAAAGGATCTTATCAAAAATTTAGGCCAAATTTATGATCACATACAACGCGAACAACAAATTTCTCCTGGAGACTTTCCTGATCTTAAAAAAATGCAAGAATCTTTAACGCATCATGATTTCAATAAATTCAATCCTTTAAAACCTAAACTCCTTGAAATCGTGGATAAAATGCTTGCAGAAGATATCGCGAAACTCATGGCCATGATACCACACGAGGAAGTTACTACTACTTCTGATTCATTGATTAAAGGTATATCTGTTTATTTGTATGTTAACTGTTTATTATAATGTTGTACTGTATTTATATATTTTTATTTCTTTAGTCTATATTTCTTCTTATTATTAATATCGATATATTTCATATTTACAGGTGGGGCATTTGAAGGTGTAGAGGATCAAGTTAGTCCATTTGGATACAAAAGAGGTGAAGGAATTGATGCTGGTGCAGGGGAACCCGAATGGATCGTCAATAAAGAAAGAGCCAAGTTCGATACGACTTTTAAAGCGCTTGGACCCGTAGATGGTAAAATTACAGGATCAGGTAAAATTTAAATAAAAAAAAATTATTTAATAATTATATTTATTTCCACTGAAAAAAAGCCTTTAAAATAAAGTCATTTATATACATTAATATGTACTTAATTACTCGATCTATCCTTAGTATAGACGCATACATGTGTCTATATTATATGTTTTTTTTTATGTTGTTTTTATGAAAAACTATTGGGAAAAAATGAAATTACCTTCCAAACAATCTTATTATTAGTAATGCACATATTATTAATTAACCACACATATAATTTTATTTACAGCTGCAAAGTATGAAATGGTCAAATCTAAATTACCAAACAGCGTATTAGGAAAAATATGGAAATTATCCGATATCGATAAAGATGGACTTCTAGATTCAGATGAGTTTGCATTAGCCATGCATTTAATCAATGTGAAACTCGATGGTTATGATCTCCCTGCCGAACTACCAGAACACTTAGTACCACCTTCGAAACGAAATATATAGTTTATTCACTAAACAAAATATTCGGTATGCTTTGTATTTTGTATTTGTTTCTTTCTAAAATTTCTAACATGATAATTACAAGAAATTAAGTGTCAGCACTATACATAATTTACTTGCATACATTGCATTTTATCCCACATTCACAGAGCCTATTTTTATAAGCTAACAATTATCATTGCGTTCCGTTGCTATAGGATGTTGAAAGGTTTTTACATTTTCTCAGAAAAACATGAGCTGTGTTCTACTCAAATATGTCTTAACCATAAATAAAAAAACTTCTTATAATATTTGATAATTATATGTGCAATTAAACATGAGAGATAAATGATAATGATCGAGTAATCGATCTAGTAATTCTTATCGGCATAAACTAATCAGAATTTCCAATTGTATAATAATATGGATAGATATCCAAAAATAAAATACTATTGGTTTAATGGTAAAGTAAACTAAGTTCAAAATATTTAATTTTCTACTACGATAATGTAATTTAATTTAAAATATGTTATTTGCAATCATATAACACATAATCTCGATATTCTTAATATGCAGATTTGATAAATTAATGTATCGATTGCAATATAAGTAAATACAGCTTGTAGCTTAACATATTTAATGTAGTACACATTTTATTTATACTACAACATGGCTATACATAAAACGACAGAAGTTTCATATTCCGATATTTATATACATTTTTTATCAAAGCATATTTACTATTAATATTAGCAATATATCGTTATTGTATGTATATACACCTTATTGTGTTTGTATATTATATGCAATTTAAAAACTGATATACAAACATGAACGTGCACTGATAAAAGCAAAAATTAAACAGTAACTTGATTATTGCAATTTTCGATATTATTAAAATTGTGACTACAGAAACATTTTAACATTATACAATAAAGAAACAAAAACAACTACGGAATAAATAATTTATTATACATTCGTATTAGTATTTTAAATATTTACGAATTGTTTATATTTTTTCATAGTTATATTTAAAAAGTTAAAATGATTAAAATCGATTTATATATAAAAATAAAAATAATATCTTTTATAAACAGCTACATCTAACTCGATTAATGTGACGAGATTTAAAAGAAAAACAACACTATCATGTATTTTCATTGAAATGCAAGCAAATTATATATTTCTATTATTATAGATATGTTTAAATAAGAACTTATATTTTTATAAATGCATCTTATTAAAAGAAGTGATACCTTTATCGTCTTTATGAAGAATTTTTATGTATAGGTATGTACAAAGAAACGTGATATTTTATCATCGATTAATATGAATTTATATATTTATAAAAAACAAGCTATGTAATGACACTAAACAATCAAAGAATTCTTTTCTTCTTCTATAAGCAGTTCCATAGATTAAGAATGATTATTTTACCATTAATATACCATTAATTTGAATTATAAAATTTACCTTCACCTTAAAATCTACTACGTCAAAATTATTTTTTGTACTTTTAATTACTGTAAAGAGTATTATTTGATTTTCACGGTAAAACACTTATTTCGTGAATGCTTCAATTAGTAACCATCTTCCAATCATTTTATTTCATTAACTTGAAGTTACAGTTATTTTAAGAGAGTCTGTACTTCGATATTCGATATAAAGCAAAAACAAAGAAAAATGGAGGAACAGATCAAAGCAAACTATTGTTTTAGTAGCATATGATTTTAAATAATGCAATCAAAGTTTAAGACGAAGGAAAACCTTTCTCAAGTTTCTCTCATGCTCTCTCATGCTCTTAAAGTTAAACATTTCTTTCTTTTAATGAATATTATTTTTATAAAAATTGTGACTGACACTTATTTTTCTAACAGTTAAAATAAAGTAAATAATATCAGTTGACTAGTGACTGTATTTAATATTTGATAACATAAACAATGCATTATGATGCAATATTTACATAAATATTTTAAACAACAATATTAACAATGCCTTGTTTAAAAGCAAATACTCGTGTTACTTTACTAAAGATAAGAATACGTATTTATAGATTTATATAATTATATTTTTTTTTTCCTTAAATATTAAGGACAAAGTTATTTGATAAAATATTGTAATAAGATATTTCACTCCTTTATCACGCAAGTGCAAGAATATCTAAAAATTAAATATTAAAAGTAAATTAATATATAAAATTAAATAAACCAAATTTAAATAAATAATGTAAAAATATATTATTTACATTGATTAAGTAGGCATATAATTGAATGATAACATACAATTCGAATCATATTTTTAGGAGTGCAAAATAAATTTTTGAAAACTTACATATTTGAATAGAAAAATTTAAATAAACACTTATAAATTGTAAATATAATACTAATTGAATCAAGACTAATACAGCGAAGCTCAAAGTGTTACTTTTTTAAAATTTCAACCAAAGATTTGATATTAATGTTAATATTATAAATGTTATAAATCAATTTAATCACATTCTTAAGGTATAACGAGACTTATATATTTATCCTAATCTAAATCAATTAATTTGCTTATGCCATTAATTTATTTATAAATGTCATACTTCAATGCTTTTTAATTTATTATTTTGCTCTCTTATAAATAATATTCAGTAATATTCTGTTTGTTATCCAGAGAGTAGTGGCAATAATAATATTAATGTATTATTTTCTGTATGGGAACTTTACACTGCCTTTGCACTCTGTGACTTTATGTCACATAAAAAATGTGTACTTCTTATTAAATACTTTCATAATCTTTTCGCACGAAAATTCATGTAACTAAAAGAAATTGAAACTTCTAAAATAGATATATTTCATTCCTATCAAAAAGAATACACATTCCATAATTTATAAGTTCAAATAATGTTTGGATATCTACTTGTTGCGAATTTCTTCATTTAAAACGGTATGCTAATTCACTTCATATTTTTTTTTCTCAAAATAAATAATTTAAAGGTACTAAATATTTTTTAAATCTCAAGTGACTTTATAGTATTTGGAATACACGATATATACGTAGTTATATATTAATATATGCACACATATAAAAGTTTATTAATTAAATAAATTTAGTTATAAATATTATAAACGTAGCAGTCATTTTAATATGTATTCTTACACGCATGTATAAATTATTTAAAAATACATGTTACATAATGCATAAAAAGAGAATTATATATGAATTTGCATAAAGTATATTAAATAATCTATATAATTAATGTAATCATAAATTTCGTTGCACATCAATTTACAATATGTTATAGGAAAATTATATCCATGATATCTTTAAGCCACAAAACTATATACAGAATATTGCATATTAAATTCAAAAGTTCTACAAAAAAGATATTATATCTAATTTATATCGAAATATTTATAAAAAATATGAACTTGACTTTGAATTTCTTAATATGATAGATAAATGTTAAAAAAAAGTAATAAAGATTAAAATTCAAGAAGTTCTTCTAATTTTTAACAAAATAATACAAGCAATAGGAATTTTATTTGTGCAGGTTCGTTTTTTTACAAGAAAGTAATTATAAATACTGTGTGAAAATTTAGGAAGGAAATTGTAACATTTCATTTTCTGTCTGTTATACCGTTTTATTAGTAGTACTCTTTTACATAAAAGAGTAAAATTACTTCTTTCCTCTTCCTAAAATCTTCATTTTTTTTACCTCACGTAAAGCACGCACACGCACAAGCGGACACATACACGCACACGCACAAGCGGATACATACACGCACCCGCACACGTATACACCATTATTATTCTATGTATTTAAATTATAAATTAGTTTGTATATATTACATGTATAAAAATAATATAAAATGATGAGAATGTATTCAATTATGTAAAATTCATTCATTTGGAAGTACTGTTACATATATATGTGTACTTTAATATTTAATTTATGATACTATAGGACTTTATCTCGAGAGTATATTTAAGTAAAAGTGCATAAATAACGTAATCTAATATAAATTTGGTACATTGCATTTTAATTTCTCCAGATATCATTATTTTATTCTTTTATCTCTTTTTTGTTAATATTTATGTATAATAATAATAATAATAAATAAATCGTAAAATTTACAATGTAAATTTCATATAAGAGTAAATGCTAATAAATTTTTGGTATATAAAAATTAAATTGATATAATAACTTATTCCAGTATAGTAATAATATTTTCATCAGAATTAAGTTTTTTGTTCTTTGATAATTATTTCCATGTTATTAAATGCAATGCTGAAAGTTCGCTACTATAGGTAGTACAATATTTTTATAAAAGGTAGTTATTAAAAATTTCCTTTAGAGATTTCAAAAAGTTATTCTTCTTGTAAGTACCTTTTATTTGCATCGTTATTCTGTATATTTATAATATCTTATAAAAAATAGTCCATTTTTTATCAAAATTTATAATTATTTTGTGCAAATTGAATTTTATAAATATTCATTATGAAAAATCAACTTTAAAAATCTATCTAATTCCACATTCCGTATTTATCACTGAATTAAAATTCCATATAATAATAGCTAAATTAGAAAAGTTTATGTTAATTGTTAATTGTTGTTGTTATTATTGTTATTGTTTTAATTTTTGTCATGTACAATTATCTTCCTATAATTCATTTATAATTTCAAATGAGACATAACTGTAAATTGTAATTTAATATGTAAACTTTCATTTTTAGTGAATCATTGAAGTGTTCAAGACTTATTCTTGCATTATGATATTATATCATCATAATTCATCATGATTGTATTCAATATCAGCATTAATAAATTCTAAAATTTGTTCTTTAATTTTACTTGAGGATTGTGCTCTAATTCTAAATCCTTTACTAATATCTTTTAAGTTATATGTTGGTTTATAAATCATAAGTGTTGGATATGCCATTATTCCAGCTTGTGAACATTCTGTTGCATAAAAATCACAATTTAGTCTTCCAAATAGCACTTTTTCGTCAAATAACTGAAATGAAAGAATATAATTACCATTGAGACATAATAAGGAAATTTATTAATTTTTTTAAACAATTTCTTGGGAATTACAATATTTATAAACATATCTAAAAGTAATTGAAATTTGCATCATACGATTCAAAATGAATCGTATGAAATACTGGAATAATTAAATTTTTAATTATTAATTTATTATCCCTCTAGCATGGCATTCATAATAGTTTAGATTAAAAACTCACCTGAGCTGCAATTTCGAATTGTGGTTCCATTTTCTGACAATGACTGCACCATGGAGCATAAAAATCTATAATCCAAATTTTCTTACTACTTAACAACTCATTTTGTAAAGCAGCTGGAGACATATCACGTACTTTTATTGGAAAATAACCAAAAATCCACTTTAATATTGATATTGAATTATGTGGACCGAAATACGTGCTAAAATTAAAAAAAATACACGAATTACTATGCTGTATCAGAAAACCAAAAAAAAAGAAACTAATTTTAAACTATTACAATATTCTATAAAGTTTTGGAAAAAGGGGGTAACAAACTTATATACTCACGTTGCAGTATTTAACGATTTTCTTTCTTTTGGGTACATTTTAATTGTTGGATACCTTTCTATTCTTTGAGATCTACATAAATTAGGTTCTGACTCACAATTAATACGGGCAACTTTTATGAATGATAAGACTTTTAGATTTTTAGCAACAATAGTCCACTCTGGTAGAAGTTGTTGGCATGGTGCACACCAAGGAACAAAATAATCAACCACCCATATTATTTCTTTGCGCTGATTAAGTTCTTCATCGAAATTTTTTGAAGTTATTTGCACAACTGTATAATAATATCAAATATAACGAAAAATACTTTTTAAAAATATTACTAATATAGAAATATTACTGTTACATGCCTGTTGGATATTGTATTTCATTTATAAATTGCACAATATCAGCAGCTGTTTTTTGTAATGTAAATAAATAAGTATTGCTTCCATTTATAAGCATTGCAGTTGGATAAGAACGTATATTATATTGTTGGCAAATTGTAGAATGTACAGTACAATCAATTGTACCAAAATGAATCATTGATGTATTAAATTGTAAAGATGCTTTACGAACTTCTGGCAAAAATTCTATGCAAGGAGGACACCATGGCGCATACCAATCCAGGAACCATACTTCATTACCTATTATAATATGAAAGAAAACGTTAACTTATATTGATATTCAAATTCTAAAGTAAGATACATACCGCTTTTTCTTCGTAATATAGATAATATTTTTTCTGCAGATAAAGCCCATACATTTTCAGCTTTTACACTATTTTGAACAAATTTAATGATATCATTCATTGTGTTTTTTCCATGACTTAATTCGAATGCTCCTCCTGGTTTAAGAACTCCCCACATTGGATAACGATTTACGTTCAACATACTGCACAGATGCGGATACTTCCCACAATTAATTTTACCTAAAAATAGATAATGGAATATTTAAAAACAAATTTTTGATGTAGTACAAGGTGTAAGAAAAGTAACTATTTCTGTTACAGCTTACCCAAGTTAATACCAGTAAGAATACTTGGGAACTTTTTTAACAATAAATCTAATTCAGTTGTGTGTCCAACATAGAAGCACATAAGCCAACCCATATCAGATCTTTCGTTAAGATCTTTCTTAATATTCTAAAATTATTAAATTTATTCATTATTAAAAAATATATTATTATCGCATTAAAGGTTTATTACATGGCAATTAGTTAATATAGTTAATTATTATATTTATATAAAATAAAGAATATTTTTATAATAATTGCAATCTTCAACACAATAACTACATTTATTTTCCTAATTTATTACCTTAAATTCATCCTCAGTAATGTCTTGTGGTTCTGGTAACTGTTGTAATATATTTTCTACCAAGTCATGTATATCTATATTATTAAATATAACGGGGGACCAAAGAGATTTCTCTTTTGTAGGTAAATACACTGCACATGAATTATTGAAAAGAACATTATTACAGTTTTCTCCTTTGCAAAAAATTATTCTTACGTTTATTAATTTGTCCTATAAAAAATATAAATAATCTTATTAAATTTTAGCTTAATGTAATTCATAGAGAACAGTTAAGTTTAAAGTGTTAAACGTGTTAAATGGTAAATTATAATGAATTATTACAGCCATTACCAATGATATATACGTACAAATATAGCTGCAATTTTACCACGTCCATCAGATGTATAACAATTATGATTAACATCAGAAGTAAATACCAGCATAGGTTTCTCAATTTTTGTTTTTCCTTGTAATAGAAGACTCCATGTAGATTTACTTATTTCAGGAATGTAAATATCTAACTTCTGTAATATAAAATTTGTAATCGCTGCATATGTTCTTTCTTCCGTATATTGCGATCCATACTTAGAATTCTACAAAATAAAATCAATGAATTAATATTAGCCTGCGAAATTTATCTATAATATTTGTTTCATGTAAATAAAAAGAGTTATAACTTATAATGGATTTTAGACATGAATTAATTATTATTTTATGTACAGCAAAAAAAGAATGCAAAATAATATACCTTTGTAAAGTGCAATAAGGTGGGATAAGCTCTTATTCCAACTTGATGACACAATTGAAAGTCATCTTCACAATTTACTGCTGCTATCTTTACAACACCTTCAAATTCTTTAGCTATTTTTCTCCAAACAGGTGCTAAGTAATGACAATGACTGCACATTGGCGAATAAAAATTTACTAACCACATTGTGTCTGAATCAATTACGCTTTCGACTGTAAAAAGATTTATTACATAGAAATTGATTAAAAATTATCTAATCATAGAATATCATACCATATATTTTAACATCAAATAATATTATAAAATATATAATAAAATTAAAGTATTCTCTCTCTTTCAACATATGTAGTTTCACTTCAAGATATACTTTATCTCTTTATTAGTTGTATAAAATCAGAAAATTATTAAATCTTCATACAACTTACAATAATCATTCCTATCAAGAGTAATAACTTGTGGGTCATCGTCATAAATCCCAAAATTATTTTTATAATAAGTCCAGGAATGGTAATTTGTTCTCTTATTAGAATCATCAAGGCCCTCTTCTCCGTACAAGTCATATTTTTTTCTTAATTCTGGATCTTTCAAAACTTCATAAACTGAAGTCAATCGAATAAACTTCTCATGAGAGTTAGGATCTTTCTATAAAGTAACTTGAGTGTTAATATATTATTTAATAATTCATTACTATTAAATGATTCATATTCTACGTACTTTGTTTTTATCAGGATGTTGTGTAACTGCAATTCTTTTAAATGCCCTACGAATTTCTTTTTGATCAGCATCTTTTCTAATTCCAAGCAGTTCATAATAATCTTTCCCCAATGTTGTACAGATAAATATTGTAATTATAAGAATAGTTTTATACCTGTAAAATTACTTATATTTAGCTTAAAATTATATATAATAATAAAGTGAAATAAACTATGAAAAAGTTAATTAAAGAAGTTTTTTAATTTTCAGTAACTGATTATTGTGAGTATAATATAATACATACATCTTGTGATAATTATATTACATTCACAATAAAAACCGAAAAACAGGATTAAACAATATAACGCTCGATTCTTTCCTGATTAATGTATTTTTCACGTGTATTAACTGTCGCATTTGAATGTAATGAAGTTTCATTCAACTCTATTTTTTTACCATATTTGTAGCCATACATAAGTGTATTTATCATAACTTAACCTAACCTTGGAATATATATATTATAACACACAACTAGCATCTCACTCTCTCATCGCACTCTCACTAGTAAAGACAATGTTTCGGATAATTTAGTTCAATCAAAAGTAATCTTATTAAAAATAAAAGATTGAATTAAATGTTAATTTTGTAATCTTCGTTATATGTTGTTCTTTTAATCTTATTTGTTTCCACATTTTAATGTTTTTAATCATACTTTGTCTCCCAAGTTAGTAATACTTTGTCTGTTAGAATATATAAATATTATCGTAACGTTTAACAAAAGTATTATTAACTAAAAATATCAATAAACTTAAAACGAGAATATAAAATGTTTATTTATATTTTTACTGAAAATACTCCTACATTCTATTAAGAATATAAAACACATTTACATTGTTAATATTAATAAAATTTTATTAGTTATCAACTTTTGTTTATTGATAAAGAACTTTTTGTAACATAATGTACATATGGTATTGTCTAATATTGATCTATTTGTACATATTAGGTACACCGGAAAATTCTGTCCGGTAATGTCATTTTAAGTTTCAATACGTATGCACGTGTTCATTTGAGACATGTATATGGCTGTCCTTTATCGTTGCCTTTGTATACACGTGCTCTACTAAATTAATTAAAACACAAAGTTGTCTCATGTCATTATTAAGTGAGATGCGATCGTGTAGACATAGGTACCGATAAAGTTCATTTACCAAACTGTATTTTGTACGAATTCCAGCAAGAAAGAAATGCTACAGAAGCGTGTCGAAATTTAGTGAAAATTTTTGGCGGGGATGCAATTTCTGTTAGAACGTGCAGGTTCACCAATTAAGTGAGAAAGATTTGAACGATCGTATTATATGTATGTTCTTTCACTTCACAGACGAACGGAATTTTCCGGTAGGCCTAATAGTAATTTATTTGTTTGTATTATAAGAAATATTTTAATTTATTTTGATGTACCTGTTATTAGTTTTAATTTATTATTACACTTTGCAGCTAAACTAAGTCAATTTGTACATTTTTCATTAAATGTCATATTACACTGTCCGTATACCTTCGCTTAAAAAAAATGTTAAGAAATAATACATTACAGTAAAACAGCGATAAAACAAACAATGTGGTTATTTATATGAAAAAAAACATGATCTAAAACCTCATCTGTACAATTATGTAAAAATAAAATTATAACTTATAACGAAAATTTTATTAATTAAATGCGAATGTTTTTAAAAGCAGTACAAATATGATTTTTATAAAAGTAACACAGAACACATACAATATTCCAAAATATCACTAAGATTAGTTATTATGTCACATTTGAAAGTATTATTAATCATATTTCTAGTAATGTAGTATTGTTGTAGCATTTTTTAAATATTTAATTGAAAAATGTATACGCCAACTATATTAAATACTAAAAATTTATCGCAAATAATTACTACTTTAATAGTATAATATATATCGATATCTGTATTTGATTTATATAAGGTTTGTTAGACTGAACACATTCATTTTTTAATATAATACTGTCTAGTATCTACATACAATGTGTTTTATTCTTTACATATATATTAATAAGAAGCATACATTAGAAATATATATAATATTTTAAGAGTTTTAAAAACATAAAACAAAGAGAAACATAATGAAATTCACTTAATAATGTTAGTGAACTTTAGGTTTAGCTAACTTAACTTTTTTCAATTTCTTGAGACCATTTACATTTGTTTTTAGTAAATTCCAGTATGCTTGCTGAAATTTATTTACATCCTTGGAATGGATCTAAAACATAAAATACAATATTTTACACAAATATTCAAATATTTTTCTAGTCCATCGATAAAAAATAATTTAGAATTATACGTACAACTGTTGATATTTTTCTACATCGAAAAGTAGCTCTTACTAAGCAAAGAAATTCGCTTGGTGTTGGTAGTGGCGATTTACCTTCTCTAGGAATTGGTTTGTTATGTCCATTGACTGTAAGGAAAAAAAATTTAAGATATATTATATTTAATGAATTATATAACTTTTACTATATAGATGTTATTTATTAATATTAATATTTTTTGTCTTATTACTTATATTTTATTAGAATAACTACAATTAAATTAATAGATTATTTTCCATAAAATATGTAATATTCATTTCGTTAATTTCAACATTGATATAGTATATCAGGATGTCATTAAGTTATTATCATTAAAATGATAATTATAATTCATTTAAATGTGCAGCTTGTCAAAATAAATAAATATATATTAACAAACAATAGTACTTACATCTCTTAATAGTGAGTACCACAGAACCAGAAATACGTGATTTGTCAAAAAGTTTTGAAAGCTCCACTAAGAACTAAAAAAGAGGAATTTACGTAAAGTATTTATCATAATCATTTTTGAATTATTAAATATTACCACATCATTCTCCAATAAAACCATTTTGACTGTACTAACATATGTTCTTAGAATACATAAAATTCAAATTACTGTTTGAAGGTTAGAAAATACTGTTCCAAATCTAAATACATGGCGCATATTGTGAAGTACACGCTACATGACAACCAATGCAATGTAATGGATAAGATATACACTCAGCCAATCGAAATCCTTCCATAATAATTTCGGTTACATTTAGAACAAATCGAGCAGTATCATTTAATACTACACGAAAATATATGAAAAATTCACAAATCTGAAGATATTTATGGTACTTAAAATATATTTCGTTAAACGAAATATCTTTATTTTTCATGAAACGTCTAGAAATTTCGCCTTAAGGATCTATGACTTAAATTCTTAACTCAATAACGAACTATAAACTAGAACGGAATATCTAGGAACTTATTTTAGATAACAATTTAAATATATTTGTGTATAAATATTTTCCAATAAGAAATAAAAAACCTAATGATAAAATACGTATTTTAAATATGTATACTAAAATATCTAATAATAATGAGTGCATTTTAGAAGAACATTATAAGCTTTCAGGTCAAGAGGATCGAAAATGTTTAATAACGAAAATGAAAATGATGCAGATAAAGATAAATATTGTTTTAACTGAGTATATATCACAGCAAAATGCATCTCATAATTTACAAAGTAAATATATTGATGTACTTACAATTGTAGTGAAATATTTAGGAAGTATTTTATTATCTTATGTTTTTTTAGATCAGTCGGCCGAGGCAGAAACTAATTCGAATTCAATCGAAAATGTTGTTGAAGTTAACCCTAAAAAATACAAGTTAACTGAACTGAAGTGAAATGAAGTTAATGTGTTCTCTTGATAAATAAAAAAGTTTTATTGTGAACAAAAATAAGATGTGCGAATAGTATCTACAAACCTTTATCTTTCCCACTTGCTAAATCATATGATGCATTTTTGCTTTGCACTTCACATAATAAATCTCTCTTGCATTCAGCAAACAACAGTAATCGTTAAAAAAAATATATAAATAGAAGATATTGCTTTAAGTGGACAATCGGCAACTGGTTAAAACTGTAATTATTATTAGTCTTTTATAAAAATGCTATGATCTTTTCAAATTATGTTTTTTTCTAAGTTCTCACATCTAACCTGTAGGAATAGAATATAAAAAATGATCTTATTAGTATCATGAATATATAAATTACATTATCTTGTATATATATATATATATATATAT
>JAITYT010000759.1:2777430-2793915 GCA_025433975.1 Liostenogaster flavolineata
TAATAAAGGTATTATCTTCAATTTCCAGAGTAGAATAATGTACATTTTTGGATTTATTATCAATCCCTTCGCGTTGAAATGATACTCGAAAGTCTAAAGATTTTTTAGCATAAAATCTAATAATTTTATCGAATTCAGTTATAGAAATGTTTATATCTTGTAATTTATTATTTATAATATTCAATATTTTTTGTATAGTTTCAAATTTACAGTTCATTACTAATTGTTCTAACATTAATAATGGATCTTTTATAAGATGAATATATAATGATCTTTCTTTATCCTTCAATTCCTTCAGAATATCTATTCCTATTAAAGTCTTTTTATGCATTATACTGTCTGTTATTTTAGAATGTTTTAACAAATAATTAACAATAAAGTGAAGTGCATCTATTGATTGAAGTCTTCTAAGTACACCTTGACATATCTTCAACGATTGATTTAGTGGCAAGACTTGAAGAAGCTGAAATTAAAAAAATATGTTATCAATTTAGTATTTAAATTTTATTTATAAATCATATATGTTATTGAATTATGCATACTATAATAATTTTAATATTAATAAAATCTGGTAATCAATTATAATTGATATTTTACTTACCTTCACAGCTCTACTAAAGTCTTGGGTCTCGTTTTTTAACAGACCAATTAAAATGTCTTGAGTTATAGATGAATGTACTTCCAATGAAAAACCTTGACATTCCAACCATTCTAAACATAACTTAAATTGATCTGTACTAATTAATGATTGAATAATATTAAATGGATTGATTTTCTCCGTACAATACACTACATCATACCATGTACCAGTACAAGTTTTTTCACAATATGGTAACATTTTATGGAATAGTATCACTCTAAGTAAAGTTCCTTTCATTTGATGCATGCAATGTAGGGGCAATTTATTACTGTTCACGTGATGTATTGCATGCATCAACCCATATTCACAAACGTTTACTTGCCATTTACTGATATTACATAGTAACGTCTGCGCTAAAATATGTATGTCTTTGATTTGATAGAGATATATCAGTATTTGTGTACTTCGAAGATTTTCTTCGGTAGACAGTAAAACGCTTAGAATTTTGTCTTTTAAAAATTGTATTTCAAAAGTTTTTCTAGAATTATTATCTAATATAGCATTAATAATATTTAAACAATTCTCCCATTCTTTATTTTCTATGTTCTCTTTGAGCCAAAACCATAATTTCTCGGTTGGCACACTTTCACAAATACCAGCATACGTTTCATTGTTGTCAAAAAAATGTTTCAACTTTTCTATCCACGAAGAAGTCAACAAATTCTCAAGGCAACTAGTACGTTTTGAATTATTATTTAGAATGGTTGGTATTTTATTGTGCATTCTTTGTACTAAATACGATAAAAGCCAGCAATGACCATTTAAATATTGTAATAAATTTGGTTTAATAATACGATTTTGCCAAATAGATGTCTGTGTATTACATATTGCATTTGAATTTTGCAAAGTAGACTGTTTAGCATATTTCAATAATATTTCATACGAATAATGCACATTAGTGTATTGTATTGTGTAATTATCATTCTCAATTTTCAAATAATCAGTTATTGAGAGCAAACTTTTATCATCGTCAGTAATATGGGTATTACTTTTAGATTCCTGTAACCAATTTTGATACAGTTGTGCAAGATACGGCAACGTAATAATTGTCTCTTTATCCAAATTTTCAGTATGCATAGTATTTTGATCCATTAACAAATAGTTGATTAAATAATCATGTGCAGCATTGTCTAAGCATCTATGTATTGATGCTTCTTCATATACCTGTAACATTGTTAGATGTAATTTAATTATAATGATAAGAAAATAGAAAATTACTTACACGTATTTCCGGTGTTCCATAAAACTCGTTAGCCATTGCAAAAATAATTCTTGGATCTTGAGGAAGATCCAAATCTTGCCATGCTAATTCATTTAGTTCTTCAATTGATGTAAATAATGTACTTTCTGATAAACGATCACCAAGCATTTTGAATCTGAGAGCACCAAGTGTTACAAGGCCCAAATCGCCAATTACATAACCAACTGACATTAAAGAAATAGTGTGTCTTAAATTGTTAAAAGGTGGATTTTTTACCCAAATAGTTAGCATTGTATGCAAAAACATAACGTTCCAAGTATTGAGGAAAAAAGTTAAGGTTTCATCGCCAACAGATAATTCACTAAGGTCCAACGTTGCCAATTGTGATGTTTTTCTTAATATATATTGAATATTTGAATTTGTTGACACATCTTGTAAAGAAGAGTAACTTAAATTTGATTGACCTAGACCCAAATCATGTAAAGTTAGTAGAAGTTCACTCAATATTTTCGAAATACATTGATTTGGGGTTGTGAGTTCTTCTTCGTGACTCTTTCCTCCTAAATTCTATTAAAATGTAATAAATGCTACTAATTTCAATTTTAAGGAATTAACGAACATTTTTAATGAATTGTATAGCTGTTCTTACCGATGCATATAAATTTTCATTTAAAATTATACATCCAGAACTCCTGTTGGTAAAATTAAAATCTTCATTGTTGTAACAAGGTAATTTGGGGCAAACACTCACAAGAATACTGTGCACCAAATTTACTTTTAATTTGTAAGCAACTGATTCAAGTTCCTCCGGTTCAATATGGATATTAAAAAGTTGGTAAGCAAAATAATTGTGTAATGGAATATTTAATAAATCCGACATTGTTAGTATTTCTGAAACATCTAAAATACAAGAATTGTACTTAATTTCAATATATGTTAGATATATATCACATGAATATAACGTTATAAAAAAAATTATCTGGAATATTATTTAGAAAATATAAAAATTATTCTTACCTGTACAATTAGGAACTATAATATCTAAATGTTGCAAATGGTACTGCATGTTTTGTAAATATTTTTCCTTATCGTTGCATATATCAATTATTTCCTTAAGTATTTTGAATTGCAAACATTTCTGATTATGTACTTTTTGTCTTTGTACTTCTTTATATTCGCTGTATTCCTTCATGAAGTAAGACCAAAAATCAATTTTTTCTTTCCAGTCTTTCATAGATAATGGAATATTAGCATCACAGAGTATATTTGTTACAGATAAATTTTCTTTTTTTTCGTATAATAATTGATATATTTTAAAGAAAAAGTGACTGTGCTCAGTGTCACTTAATATGTTATATAACTTCACATATTTCATAGCAACATCACAAAGACTTTGTGAGATTTGTTGAGTCAAGCCCATAGTTAAAGTTATATCTAACACACACAAAGTTAATATTTCATTACTATTAATGAAATTTAAATGTTTCTTTCGTAAGTGTGTTTTTTGAGATGCCAGGAATGTTTCAAACTGATTAGTATGTTTAGAGGTTTGCATACCCTCTTGTGCTACTTGCCTTATAGCCTACAAAGTTAAAGTATAATTTTTTGAATTTTTACCTATAAATATATTAATATGAAATATAAAAAAAAAATTTATGTACACATTTTATAAATTAAAATATGTAAATGTGTGTCCGTATGTGATTAATTTAAAACATCAAAGTATCGTTATTACATGGCAGTTGTAACATTACCTCTAATGTAGATGGTTGTGAATTTTCGTTAGAAAGGTGTATAATTTCCGATTTCTGCATATGTTTCAATATATTTTGTCTAAACAATCGTAGTGCCTTGGAAAAACGAATTTCTTCATCAAGTGGTGTATTCTTCAATTCTGATATCTGTTAAAGAAATAGAATGATTTAAGGAATGAATAAAAAAAAACAGATAATAAATAATAATAAAATAATGCTAATTCAAAAAATAATATTCATATTCATACTGACAATTACAATAATTCATGTAATTTCACAACATTCGAATAATGTTAAGTAACAATTTTTCACCTCATAAATATAAATTTTTTTAATTTAAAAAAAATAATTCTTACACTATATTATATTTTTAAAATATGAATTAATTTGCAGAATAAGAAAAGTTTCGAAATAATCTCTGATGATATAAATTATGATGAAAATGAAAGTGAAATAATTAGGCCTGTAGATATATATGAGCATGCATTATTTGCAGAAGATGAAGATAAATATAAACCAATACATTCTTATGTAAAAACATATAACCAACGAACTGCTCAAAGTGGAATAAAACTTTATAACGCGTTTCCATATTTACAACAAAGTATAGAAAAGATGTTCGATCTAGCATATGAAGAAAAGCCATTCATTGCTGGCTTTAAATCAAAATTAGATAATGTACATTTTTATCGTTTTATAGACTCATATAAATAAATTATTTAAAGTATAAAATTAATTTACACATACTCATATTCGTATTATTCTGGATAGAATTTAAAAAGAAAAAAAAAGAAAAGCGACATTGATTCTACACATGAAAAAAAAGATAAGTTCAATATTTTGAATTAATATCTACTTACATTTTATTGCATAGTGAAATAAATAATCATATAGTATTAATATAATGCTATTGATATATTATTGTATTCAATATATTCTACCTCATAATCTTGAGTATTTCTTGTACAATTATATTATTTCATAAAATATAGGAGGTGGTAAAAGGATTAAAGAGAAACGTGATGATAATGATAAAAACCTAAGAACAACGATACAGTCCATAGAATTTTTCCAAATGATAAGAAATCTAAATAATACAAATCGAGAAGTAAATAGTCAAATTACTAATCGTATAAAAGAAGAAGAACCAATCTTTTCATACCAAGATATAGATTCAATAACAAAGGATATTGATAGACAGCTAGAAGAAGAGTCAGAAGATATTTTATATGATATAGATCAATCGATGACTGAAGAAATATATGATTATGACAAATTCAAGAAAGAATATGATCAAGACATAAAAGATGGTTTAAATCAAAGTAAAATATTAAATTACACGTCCATAGAAGATTCTGAAGAAAGTGATACAAAAATACAAGACTTTAAATATCCAAAAAATTGTACAAAAGAAGAAATAGAGCAAGTTGGAATTAAATCAATAAAATGTTTAATGTATGATTATCAAAGTACTAAAGATAAAGCTAGTATGAAGAAAATTCTTATAAGAACATGGATAGTTATAAGAATTTGGTTATGCATTTATATATGCATTGCAATTCCATGTTGGTGTCAAAAAGGCAATTTTATTAAAAAATTTTAATCGCTAGTACTAACTACTAAAAACTAATTAAAAATTAAAAATTAATGTTTAGCAATAAATCGTTTCTATAGGATGGTGTTGCTGTTGGTTTCGTTGTGATATATGTTTTCCTAGAAAAAGAATTATGTTTATGAAGAAATACTATACAATGAATCCACCTGGAGTTTTAATAAGAGAACTTACAAAAGAAGGAAAGCCTTCACAGCAAATTGATTATGAACCTTCTGAGATTGAAGAAGATATGTACGAAAAGTTTGGTAATTCAATAAGAAACATATAAAGGTTAACATTTAATAAAAACAAATATTTAAAAAGTTGTCATAAAAATATTAAATTATGGAATTGAAAACGATGTAATCCTACTAAAATATCTACTTGCCTTAACATAAGAATTATATATTCGACTTATAGTGTATGTAATAAGATTGTAAATTTACCTGTATAATTTCTTGTGCCTTGGCATAATTATTTTTCCATAGACATTGCAATATTAAACTTTCTTTAGATGCTAACATTAAATTAACAAATAACTGTTTACAGTTAGCATCTTTAAAATCTGGAGTATTTATTACTGATGTAATATTTCTCGAGTATTTTTCATATATTCTATTGGTATAAATGAAATCTATTTCAGAACTGTCATCTGATTTAACCTTTGTTTCATCTAGATTAACGTCATCCTTCTGATAGAAAACCTTACTCTGTAAATCTATATACGGAGAAACTAACTTTTCCTTTAACAAAATATCAGACCTTGTTTCATTACCAGAATTTTGATGTATATTTTCATTGATTCCAATCCTTTCAATAAAATCTGAATTTGTATAAAATTCTAATCTCCAATTTGCATCCGCTAATACTTTGTCAAAAGCAGTAATTCTATTGTGAATTTGATTTAGATCTGTTATGCTTTTATTGTTTTTCCCCATTATTTCAAAATCATCTTTTATACTTGTAATACAGTATTTTAAATGATGGAGTGTATCTCTTATCGCATATTTATTACAAATAAAGCCTATGCGACTATATACCAATTGCATATTCTCATACTCTGATTTCATAGTCGATATACTAATATTTCCTTCAGAATTATTATTATTATTATTATTAGTATTACTATTAAAATCGTCATAATGTAAGAAGAGTAAGGAAAAGATATTTTCTAATGTATCCAGCCTCAAAGATAGCGGATATAAAGAATTTAAGTGAAATTTCATGTCAAAAAAGTAACTAGCAATATCTTCATATTTTGTTTCATACGAATTACATAATAATATAGCCATTAAAGCAGCTAATAAGCTACGATATGCTTTAAAGGCATCTTCAGATTCTCCACATTCTCTTAATAAATCTTGGATTTCAGTATGATTCATTTCATGTATGTTTGTTGTTTTCCTTAATACCAACAGTAGTGAATAATTTTGTAAATCATATAATATTTGCTTGGCACATAGTTTCTGTTCAGAAGTAATAAACTGGCGACATTCATCATAAGTTTCTTTGGAAGTATTCGTATTACTTAAATCTAAAATCAAATTTAGCACTTTAACATGTGCCTCTAAAATTATATTTAATTTGCATAAAGTTTTATCATTATAAAAGGTGAAATCACAGTTTTGTAGTAAAAACTTAAAAGACTTCACAATTAAAGTATTGTCTGTCCAAGATTTTTCAGAATCAATTTCTTTTTGTGGACATTCGTTTAAAAATTTAAGTAATAAATTTAACCAAAAGTATTTTAAAGAGCGACATGAAAGAATAAGTGAGACATCTTCGTGTTTGCCACTCACTACTAAAGTGTAACATAAATCCTGAAACCAATACATGATAATTTTAGAAAAAAAACTGTAGGTAAGATAAATATATCATTCTTTTTTATATTTTTGAAGCAAATCATCAGTTGTAAATATATATATAACCGTAAAATATATTTAGAATGATACAAAAAATAATTTACATACTTCTTTTTTTGACAAGACTTTTGATAAAATAAAATAAAAAATTTATAAAAGATAATAAAGAATGATTACTGATGATTTCTTCAACATATAATTTGACAACATACCAATATATCGATTGTCCAGTGTATTTGTCTTTTTAATACTCTTTGCATTATTTCCATTCCATTTAAAACAATAATAGAATCATTTCGTTTACTAAATATAACACAATGTATTCTAACAGCATTTTCTAATGTGTTAGCGGATCTCCTTCGTGCATATACTTGATCAACAAGCAAGTTCCATTCATTTATAAAATCTGTATTTGTTCTGGAATATAGTGCAAGTTCTATATCCTTGATATTGTATGTTTTTAATAATACAGGACACAACCATCCCAACAACTCAGTTTTTTTAGATTCAGTCAGATTCATTTTTGATAAAATACATAACACTGTGCTTAACTGTTCCTCATTTAATAATACTTTAGATTTGAATAAAGTAGATTCATTAGTAGTGCTATTCTCTTCATCATTTTTTAATGAAATAATTTGTTGCACATATTCTTTAAATGCAAAAATATATAAATCTTGTAAATAATCATTAACATTAGAATTGGTAAATGAATGCAGAGAAATCAATTCGTTAATAATCCAGCACATTATAGTTGGATATTCAAGCAAGTATTTTTTTAAATACATTAAAGTCTGTTCTGAAAGATTATTTACAGTACAAGAAGTGCAGTTTTTCATATTTGGAACAAAATCAAACAATAACAGGTCCTGTAAAGAGCATGTACATAGTAAGTATTTATACAAATACATAATTTAAATAATATATAATATCAAATGAAAAATAAAAAGTTATACCTTTAATATATACGATGGCGCATTATGAATTACATTTATGGCATTTTTAAGTTGTATTTTATTCAGTTCTATACATACATTTCTTTTGTCGTATAATGGGTTAATAAAAATAATTTTTTGTAGAAGTATCTGTCTAATCCAATCGTACTGATCTTCATTTTTCTGCTTGCTAAAATTATTGTAAATAAAAGATTATTCAAAGGGTATTCTGTATGATAAAAAGGATTCTTAAATATAAAGAATTCAAAAATTTACACTTACATCGCATACTCTATTAAGCATTCCAATTCTTTACAATGAATAACATAATTTGCATTTAGCGTTGAATTTATTGAATTTGTTTGAAATATTGTTAAAGCCGTGTACCACAATTCAGATGTGATGTATTTGTCTACTTCCAGTATTATCGATTGTTCTGACATTTTTGTCAGTGATTATAACACTCATTATATTCACAATTATACATTCTATAAATTTTAAAAATTGTAATCAAATTAATGATGAACGATATCTTTAAAGGAAGAAACTATACTTTTTTTTCAACCGAATAAAGTAAAGTCGCGTCAAATTATATACAATCAATCATATACAAGCATAATTTACGTCTTTGTCTGTTTATCGTTATACGTACAATTTCAAACATATAAATTAATTAGTAAGAAACTGTTTGACACTTTGGACTTGCTTAAAGTCCCTTTCATACGTGCAAGTTTTTAGTAAATAAAGTTTATGCCAATGGAAATCTTCTTATCAACTATTACGATATTTTTTAATAATTTAAAATGCGCCAGTTGTACTTCTGTAGCTTACATCATAATAAAAATATTATACGAGTTGTTGCAATACTCTAATAAGAATATAGTTTGTTATATCCTTTTGGGTAAAATTCATGTTGTGAACTTTCAGGCTATGAAAGGCACATATATACGTCACAGATTTATCAGTATACACGAAAGGCTTATATGTGAGCCTTCTAAATTTTCCTTACTATAACACATTTACTGCTTTACTAAACTGATCTAACTTAGAATTTATCGTTTCACGTGACATAACAATTGAAACTAGCTGTTAAAAACAGTAAGTTGTGATATCGGAAACAAACTGGATTTTTTGACGTTATTATGACGCGACAATAAGTCACAACACTGCATATGAATATCGCATCGAATATATGAAAATTCCATGCGAGTGCGCCACAATCAAAAGTTTAATTGTTACCTAAATGAAAATGATAGAAATTATAGAAATCACAGTAATTCAAATAAATAATATAAAATTATAGAATTTATTAGTAATTATTTTGTTTTAATTTTTTTGTTAAGTTAATTTAATTTAATTTAGACAATATTATACGAAAATATGTTCTAGAAATGTACAAGTTACAAAAACATAATTATTCAATTCTTTTAAAAAGTATGCGTATTCGTAAATATATCGATAATAACGCTAAAACGCTCAAATACTGTTAGCACTGATAATTGCATTTAAACTATTGTATTTTCGTTTTTATGATATATCTTGTTGGTATAACTGTTGACACATGTGAAAGCCATTTCACGTTATTTAAGTTAAGAATATATTTTAGGTTATATTAGGTTATGCCAAAATAATTATGCAGTAGTATTTAAAATATTTTTTTATTAAAAATAAAATAAATCTCTTTTATCGTTAATCTAAACGGCAAGTAGTTATTCTTGCTATTGAACTCATTGATATAATTTAATATTTTTACAGTATAAAATATTAAATTTTATATATTTATTCACTGTTTCTAAAAATTAATAAAATATGTATTTACTTTTATTTTATTTGTTGGATTATTTAAATAAATGCATACATGAATAAAAAAGCTATTATATAAATTTGTGTATACATGTAATATTATTACATCATAATTTGAAATTATTAATGAATATAACAAGTTGAAATAAATTTAAAAAATGGAAAGAAGCTTGACAAATTTAATAAGAATATCTGCAATACAAAATCGGATTCTATTACGTACTTGTGCATCAGTAACATCGTGCACTCAAAAAGTTTATCATAATTACTCTAGCTCAAAGAAAGGTATTTATTTAATATTTATTATTCTAATGATATTAATTTATAATATCCAAGTATTAATAGTTATATATTTTATAGGTTTGAAACCAACTGAAGGTCACAAATTACATAGTAATGATCCATTTCTATCAATAATCAAATCTCATAAGGATTCAATTAGCATCTTAGACTATCTAAGAGATAAAAATATAGAAATAAATAGAAAGGAATGTCTGGATGTATTAAATGTTATATTTAGTTTATCTAAATTAGAAAAAAATGTTTCAAATATTACAAATCATAAAACATTTTTAAGATTATGTGAAAAAACACAATATGAATTGAAATTTTTATCAAAGAATGATCTTCTAACTCTATTAAAAATATTCAAGTACTTTGAAATACCATCCAATAGTGTGATTATGCAGTCAATATTACAATATATGAAACTTATAATAAATGATTTAAGTATTGAACAATTAATTTTTCTATCATTTCTATCGGAGAAAATGGAAAAAGTTCCTTTGGCTGAAGCAATACATATTGCTATACCAATAATACTTGAAAGTCGAATGACTAATAACATGTATAAGGAATCATTTAAAGGATTAGCAGAAGCTTTCGTTTTTTTTTCTCATTTGAACAATAACAATATGGTTCAATTAATTTGTACTACTTTATTAAAAAATCCAGAACATATGGACGTAATATGTGCCAAAACAATATTTAAATCTTTCTTTGCTTTAAATTGCCAATCACCAGATATATCACAACTTTTTACACTAATACAGGAAGCATTAGTTGGAAACGTAGATAAACTACAATATACTGACATATATAACATTCTTAAAACAATATCTTTTACAATAGCATCAAGGTATGTATATATACATTTAACATTATTAAACATTTTATGTTGAATATATGTATTTACATCTTTTTAGAAAAATGGAATTCTATAATACATATTTAGTGGATGAAATTATTGATTCTTTGATTTCGCAAAATGTAGATATGGTTAAAAACTGTGCTTTGATGGCATTCATAAATAACATTTCATATGTACGTACTGATTTATTAGAACATTTAACTTCTCAATATCTAAAAGACACATCTATTTGGACACTTAATAAGATGAAAATTTATTTGCAAGCATTATTTATTGCTGATTATAAGCCACAATTATGGAGCACAGTATATGACTGCATATCAAAAAATAATTTGGAAATGTTTAGTAACCCCATATCACGGAAAATTGCTCTTTATTTAATAGCATTAGATTATTATTCACCACATCTATTGCAAAAAGTTTTTGAATTGGATTATTCAATGGTAGTATTATGGAATAATAATGAAAACATAAATGAGTATTTATACCTATATCAAAGTGTGAAATCATTATATCCAGAATTTACTGGACCATGGCCTAGTGATGATATAATTTCATACTTATACAAGAAAGAAAATATGAAAGATGCAGAGTGTATTAATGATCTTTTATTAAAAAGTTTAGAAATAGCATTAGGAGGTGCTCAATATGTACAAAGGAACTTAAGAACAAAATTAAATCACTTCATTGGTAAGATTTATATATTTATATTATACAAATTTGTAAATATATATACAATTGCGATCATATATTTTAAAAATAGAAAATGTATATCATTATTTTACTGCTACATTCTAAACAAAAATAGTTTATCATTGACCTACTGAACGTACTTTTATTGAATTATTTTTACAACACATTTAAGAAATATATGTGATTTACTAAACGATATTTTAATATTTATCACTAACTTTAATGTTTAAAAAATAAAATATTATACTATTACAAGTTTTATGACAAGATAAAGTTATAAATGATTTCAATGGATATATTTCAATTGATCAACGATTAAGAATTGAAGTATCTTTATTTTTATGATTAGTTAATAAATAAAAATTTTGATAATAATTTTATTACAGATGGTGCAATTGTAATGCGCAAAGGCGGATATCCTGTGGCAATTAATAAAGATATAATCGAAATGAACAGTAACAATAGTATGTATGTAGAAGAATTAGCATGTCCACCAGGAAGTTACATGTAAGAAATATATTACATTATAAATTTTATCCATAACAGTAACATTGGTAAATTGCAGAAATATTTAGTAATTTTAATCATAGATAAAACAAAACTATATCTGTTATCTATATCTGTTAAAATTTTTTTTATTTAATACACATAATTCTGTATTTCTTTTTAAATTTAAAATTAAAAATAAAAAAATGTTAAATTAAAATTTAAAAAGAATAAAAGAACAGTTAGATTCTTCAAATTACGTTATACTATAAACTACGTATAGATCATGAAATATTTTCTTTAACCTTTTTTGTGGTCACAACTTTTGTAAAGATTTTCTAACTGATTTTCTATTTACAAGAAAAATTTGCCTTTGTAATACATTTATTATATTTTTATTTTTACAGACTACTTATTTTGGTCTTACCAGAGACAGCTTTTTCTCTAAACAATCAACGTTTAAACGGTTTTTGGTCTTTAAAAATAAAATCAATAGAAGCATTAACAGGTAATAGTACTGTTGCAATTAATCATAAATTATGGAGTAATTTTCCAGATTTTGAAAAAATTCCATATGTTATGCAACAAATAAAAGAAAAATTAGATAGAATTATGGTTGACTAAAATAATAAGTAACTACTCTTAAATAAATTACATGAATGAGTATACATTTTATAACTGTATATTGTGCACTAAACATTATTTCTGTATTAAAAATATAGGATTTATTTAAGTAAAACTGAACTTATCATAGTATGTATTTAATAGATATTATTAATAAATATTATGTTGACTTAATTTCTTTAAAAAAACATTGCATAATATTAAAATATAAGGTTTGTATAACATTTAATAAAATATTTTGCTCTACTTTAGGGTAGTATGTTATATATTTCATATTCGTTATAATTATTCATTTATTTATTAAAATGTTCTTCCATAGTTTATTTAAATTAATTAATTTTGTTATATATAAAAAATTAACTTTACAAGGAAAATATTATATTTAATCAACTAACTTGTATGATCTAATATTCATACTTTTACATTATCTCAAATTAGTTTTAATATTAGATGCTATTTTCTTACACACATATACACACACATATCTTACAAAAAACATTTATTGATATAACTTACACATTTTTAAAGCTAAAGTTATATAACAATTTATTATATACTCACTTTTTGATATAAACATTTTTATATTATAATAATGGTTTAACACTTTTTATTCGTGAATTTCTTTACTGAAATCACTATTACTGGATTTGTAATTGTTTGAGAAAATTTAGGTGTAAAAAATGTACAGAAGAGAACTATGGAAAAACTACTTACTAATTCTCAAATTTAATGGTGCACAGGTACGTTTTAATTTTTAAGGAAAGGTAGTATTCATCATATAATATATATTTAATATACCATTTTACTTAAAAGTTAATGTGTATATATATATATTAAAAAACGATTTATTTATATACACAGATTAACATTTCCACTCATACATAATTCTGTAAAAATAGATCAATTTTTATTTGAAAAATTTGAAATCAGAGTTTTGTAAAACTAATTTATTACTAAGTGTATTTTATAAACATTGAATTTAGAAATCCTTTATTCACAATTTGAACAAATGATTCAACATATAAATAAATGTAGTATAACATAATTCTTATTATTACGAAGTATTTGAGTATACATTAAAAGAAATATATATAATTTAATATATTGTAATAAAATATTATTTAAATGTATGCAGAACGTAGTTTGTAAATTTTTAAAATAGATTACATATCTTTATTTAATGTTGGTAAAATACAGTTTTACCTAATGTAAGAACTCGTGACAATTTGTACAAGGTTCTTTGAAAATAATAGATACTTGATGAATTAATAAAAAGCTTGAATATAGAAAGATAAAAAAAAAGTAGTAGTAGTAGTAGTAGTAGTAGTAGTTTGTAGTATTAATATAACAATAATAACCATAAAGGTATGAATATTGGTGCTGTAATCTCTTTTACAATTACTTCATGAATTTAATGTAGTTTTCATAAAATTCTATAGTTATTAGCAATTAAAAATATGACACAGAATAAATTTACTTTGTTATTTATGTATATACATATCATCTAATTGGATAAGAATTATATTTTAATAGCACCAATCATTAAACCATAGCAGTAACAGAGCAATGAAAACCTTATATAGCACCATCTAGCACCATCTTAGAAATAGTAAAATTAATTATTAGTATCATTGACTTAGGCCAAATAATTTCAAAGCATTAAAAGCAGTAGCCAAAGCAACTTCCTCTGGAGTTATTTGCATAAACGCTGCTACCATTTCTACAATAGCTGGTAAGGCACATGGTTCATTACGTTGGAAAGTGCAGTAACGATGTAAAAATGTCATGGATCGTTCTGTTAAAGCATCTTTTACATGTACAGGCAACTTACTAGCTCTTGTATTAGGATACATAAATGGAGCATCAGTTTCAACTAAAATCTTATCTAATGGAGCTTGACCTCCTTCCAACAACTGTCTTACGCCGCTATCTGATTTATCTTTACACAAGTATCCTGTAATTCCTAAATAAAATCCTTGATCTAAATAGATTTGTGCTTCTTCTGCAGTTCCGATAAAAGAATGTATTAAAACTGGTGGCAAACGACTTTTATAATGATGAAGAATTTGTAGAACGTCTGATTGTGCTCCTCTCTCGTGAATAATGAGTGGTTTATTTAACTGACAGGCAAGTTCTACTTGTTTATGAAATACAGCACGTTGCGTCTCGGGATCAGAAAAATCACGATTATAATCTAGACCACATTCTCCAATCGCAACACATTCTGGATTAGAAGCTATACTTTCGAGTTCTTGCAATGTATTTGGATTCTCCCAAGATTTTGCATCGTGTGGATGGACACCAGCAGTCGAATAAAGTGTACCAGGATATATTCTTGTCAAACGTAGAGCTTCCTTGCTAGATCGAATACTTGCACCCATTACCATGATTTTCTGTACTCCTGCATCTTTAGCTCTTTGTATCACACTATCTAAATCTCGATTATATTTTTTATTTGTAAGATTGGCACCAACATCGACTATAATATAATTTTCATAACATTGTGTCATAGCTGAGGAAACAGATTTTTCCTCTGTATTTGAACTAGCAGCATCCTCAGCCATTCCTTAATTTTTAATCATAAAAATCTGAAAATATTAACCGAAACAATTGATATTAATATTTGGTTAACAATACATATCACTGGTTGTAATACATAAGTTACGTATTTTATTACGGCACTTAACCTTTTACACATACTATGTGAAAAAAAATTGACACAATACGAAGTTTATATTTTTTTTTACTGATTGGATAAAGGATTAATAAATTTTATCATTTAAAGTTACATCCGAAGTGACAATAAAGAGTCACATGCAGTTATAACGCCAAAACAATTTTTACATCTATTCTACGTCAACTATTATCGTCATTTAAGAATCATAAAAATGCTTACAGATATCTGAAATAAATATGAATTGGAACTGTATATTATATATTATTTTACATTTCAAAATAATATGAAAAGTAAAGCTAAGAGAAAGAATAATAATATGCTTCTTTATATAGTTATGAAACTATTATAAAATTAATATATAGAACATATATATTAAATTCTGAATTTGAGAGAGTTAGCTAATGTGATAAATATCTATATTCGCTCGATGTCTAAGAATAGATTATTATTTCTGTTATTGAAAAATATATTTGATGAAAATGAATAGTAAATAGGATTTTATAAAAATAAAATTAAGCAAGAGGTTATTGACTCACGTTGTGAGTCATTTACTTCTGGTCTTACTATATATGTGTGCGGATATGTATGTAAATTAGTATAAACAAGTATAAATCATCTGTACTTAATGTGTGATTCTTATAATTATTTGTTAACTAATCAATCAATTTTCTAGCATTGAACACTTTTTCAGGATATTTATAAGATAATATGTCATCAATAAATTGAACATAAAAGTAAACTGATAAAAATATTAATGAGAATTAGAAAACATACTGACATAAACTAAAACGTATTTGTTATAACTTACAATTTAGATTTAGCAATTTTTTAAATGTAACAAAATTTTATAACCTAATCTTAAAAACAAAAACACGAGTGTGATTACTTATATCTTGAGATAAGAAAGAAATTAAAATTAGTAATAGAAAGATTATATTAAATAATTCATAGAACATAAACATCAAGAAAGGGTTGAAATTAAATTTCTGCAGTCATTATAATGGTATTAGCTTTTCTTAATTATAATTATATGATTGTATATATATATATATATATATATATATAT
>JAITYT010000759.1:2805343-2817628 GCA_025433975.1 Liostenogaster flavolineata
TAAAATTATATTTTGTATAACACAAATAGAAAAAAATTGTAAAAATTCAGTAATCCAAAACATTACATTATACTTCTCAGAATAATGTTAAAAAATTAAACAATATTTAAATAATTTATTATTTTTGATTGATTGATAATATCGTACATTTTTGTTAATAATATTTCTAAAAATAACGTGAAATATGTTTTGTTTTTTACAACTTACTGATACATATTTAAATTACACAAGTTACCTTCAAATATCGTCTGTAATACCCTAAAGAAGTGAACCATGCAGTTGTTTTCATATTATACGTACAAAATATAAAATAAATGTATATGCAAGTTAGACAGCTTTTATAATTTATAATCATTATGAGACTTATATAAATTAATTTGCCGATACATATTATTTCCATGATAAAAAAGATTACAGGAAAATGTATCTTTGTTTATTGTCACCGCCGTTTTGCTGGACCAATCGTTTTGTTGAAAAATGTATTGGAAATGGCAATTACTGGAGAAAATAATTTTAATGGGAAGTCACTGTAACAATATTACAACCTTAAACATGAGTAAATATAAAATAATATGAAAATCTAAAAAACAAATATTAAACATACCAAATGCCAGTTACAGGTTCTGCTTCATTTCCACTAACAATAAACAAGGGAAATAATATAGAAAAAACACAGCCACTGAAAAAGAATATACATATATGCATATGTATATACACAGGTGTGTACGTGTGTGTGTATATATGTATATATATCTACACACATGTAAAGGAATTCTATTAAATGAATCTAAATTAATAATATTTTTACGTATTTTACCTTATGATATATGAATTGGGTAAGTGCGTAAGTATTGCTAATGGTAGACCAAAGCCTATAAAATATGGCCAATTTCCTTCAATGAATGTCAGTCGCCTGTGTAACTCCCATCCCATATTAAACCATTTGTATTCAAATGCATAGAGAGCATACAAAAGGCACATGTGAACTAAGGCAAGTATTTCGCCTATAGGTGGCAAGGGTACTTTAGATACTAACATCCCTTGCCCTAAAAATAAGGCTTGAACTATCATGTTAATAAGTGTATCTGCTACTAGTTTGCTCATACTAGACAGAAGCAATGGTCTACCTTGCCTGTATCTATAAGCACTGTCTGCTATATCCTATGTCAATGATTATTATGAATTATTTGAGAAACGATTTTGTAATTATCATTTATAATATCTTTTTAATTAAGATATTTATACCTGAAACCACAGACTGTTAACTATCCTGCTAAGCAGAAAAAGTGGTAATACCCATATAGTACCAAACATTAGAGATAGGAATGGCTTTGTCCAAGACCATACGGTTGTTCCCATACCAGGAGAATGACCAAATATTATCGTCAATAAGTACTTGAGAAATGGTAAAAGGCCACATTCGAAGATTAAAATACTGGCCCAGAAAACTCCACCATTCAATGCACAACATTGAATCGTTCGTTTCAGTACTTTAGATTCTCTGTAATTTTGAATAATTGTATTATTTTATGTATTATTAAACTCTCTCGATATTCCTAGTGATACTGTGCATCGATGTAATTAAAAACAAACAATCAGAAATTTATAATTATGATTTCTACACATTAAAACGTTATACTATTGCTTCATAATTGTAGGAAAAGCTGTAACTGTAATATTAACATACTGTTGTTGATTATAATGTTTGATAGGGCTATGAACAGACGAAGTATCTTTTTTACGAGTTTCCAATCGAGATGGAGATCTATTAACTAGTTTTTCATTGATTTGTTTATCCATATAAAAAAGAACGACAGCACCTTTTAAGCTGTCTGTAAAACCTCTATAGATTCCATGTACAATTCCCTAAAAGAAAACTTTGTAAACTTTTTTGATACATTTTTTAATCTAGATTATATTAACGAATTGCACATTCTCAATAAAGTAGTAAGCGTAGCACGAGACAAAAATTTAATTCGATATACGTTAAAATATTGAATAATTTTATTAGACCAATACGATAAAGAAAACCAGAAAACAAAACTTAAGATTGATAAAGTCAACGAGTACGAGATTACTTGTACAATTGTAACGATTTTCTACTTACCGATATGTTATCCATATTTAAGAATAATTTTTTGTAGCACATTAATAGCTTATGCTTGGTGTATACATAACGACCTGGCAAAGGACATTTCACGCATAACACCGGGTATCGATAACGATAATGATAGAAAAATATACAAGCTCATGATAGAAGTGTATACATACTGCGGAAAAACAGACGTTTCTTTCCGAAATTCGCTTACGAAAGTCACGTTATTCTCCATCAGCACAGAATATTACGAATATAAATTTCTACATGTGAATTTATGCAGCATCGTTCCGCGCGTAAAGTTATCGTAAACTACATGAATTAGAGCGAAAAGTAATCCTAATGACATTCCAATGGACGAATTGGTTAAGCGGCCAGAGGTCGCGTCGGTGCCAATCGTTTTAAAGATCACGTCGTTTGATTATTTTACGGCTCTTTGTTAAAAGACGTAATAAAGACGTAATAAGAAGCAAGAAGAGTGGGGAAGCGTATATCTTATAAATATATTTACTTTATATGTGAGTATATATGTATATATATATGCTGCCACGATTACGACAGTTCGTTCTATAGTTTGATATTATTTTTAAAAATTCGATCCATTTCAAATAAAGAATTCTATTCCCGAATAAATTTAAATCGATCAAGTCAACTTGTAGGTCGAAAAGAATTCCTCAAATTCCTCGAATTAAATATATTATTTTATTTCACGCTTTACAATTTCGCCAACCTAAGAATTTTTCTAATTTCCTCGCGGCGCGTTCTTCTTTAAATTATTTTTCTTTAATTTGTTTCTCGTCTACGCGAATGCAACGTCTTGCACCGTTGTTATTCCGAGATACCTTAGGTTCTATCGAAAATACTCGGATTCCTCGATATTCCCCCACGCAACACCGAAAGAAGTTGCGAACATAGAACAGTTGGACGTTGCTTACGAAGGCGACGGTTCTGTCCAATTCGATCGACATTTCATCTCGAGGAATACTACAAAACGATTAAAACTGAAACGAACTAAAGGCAGCCCTCGAATTAACGTGTGTCGAATTACACGTACAATTGGTTGATTGGCGCGTTGCAATCGTTCGTTTTGAACGTGTATTTCGCGTTGATGTTCATTCACTGACATTGAAATACATTTTTCAGAGCGTCGAATGGAAAAAGAGGATTTTTATCGGTAAGAGAGAAGTCAATTATCGAAGTGAGAGATACCATCTGAATCTCGCGTCTATCGGATGATCCTGTACGATTACAAAAAAATCCCAAAGCTTCTACAACACAAAAAGTCTGATAAAATTTTTTTTTTGCGTACGATGACAATCGACGAGGCTGTTATCGATAAATTACGATGAATCACTCTCGTCGATTAATTATCGAACTGTCCAAATCAAGGAGCATCACGATGTACGAGCGAAGAAAAACTTGAACGCCCTTTAAACTTAAAGAATCCGTGTAAGACCGTTGCTCGATTAAATGGTTAGTATGCAATCGCTAAAAATAAAATTGGCATTTACCGATGGAATGGTAGAACTATAGGTAAGAATGAAATGCGTATCTATCGTTTATTCTTGGTGTATTAATTTGATAAGAAGCAATAAATTACAAAGTTTATGCGTCCTGTATTTTAAGTGGATGCGATTCTTAAGTGCGAGAACGCTCTCTGTTACGTGAACTTACCCATAATGATCGTATATTTCAGATCATCAATAACGAGCTATCTGCTTAACTTTTTCGATAATAATGATCTTATCAATCTGAATTTATATTTGAATCTTATTTAACGAGATTTTATCTAGTGAAAAAGGTTTTTTACATTGATTATATTTTCTTACATTTTTAAATGAAAGAGGATAAACTTTTCTTGGTAGGAATGACGCAAAAAGAAATGAGGAAATAAAAGAGAATATATTTTTACAGTTTATTCAAACTTGATATAATTATTGTATTGATCATGTTTATATTTCATATTCTTTAATAAGGCTTATATCTATTTTGATTAATCGATCAATTTCCTGGTCTTTTTTTTAACTTTTAATGTCAATTTTAATTTATGTATTTGAAAAATGCACTCGTTAAATATGCCAAATTATACCGCCAAATATATTATACAGATTAGTTTTAAAATACAACATAATAAAAAACAGGCGAATACCAATCATCGATGACAAGCAGAATTTCTAATCTTTGTCGATCACGCATAATCGTTATGATATTCAACGTATTAAGAAATAAAAATAAATTGAACGAAATACAATATAAATTTCGAACGTATTTTTAAAAAATCTTGAAATGATGGATTAATCAGAGGAAATTAAAATAAAATTAAGGAGTAACACGAATTTCACCTTTCAATTCCACAGTAGCAAAATAATCGTCATCGTCTTCTATATGGAATTTACTTACTGCTGTAAATGGTGTATGGTCTTCTGTTGCCGGTACATTCTTTTCGCTGACTTTAAAGTTTGCGATTTTGAAAGTACCCTAAAAATGAAGATAATGCAAACTGTAAAAACAGTTGGAAAATCAGAGAAAAAGCGTATCGAACAATTCGAGTACATGAACTTTACGAGTTATTACTTCACGATTATTACTTCGGCGATTATTTCGTGTGTCGATTGCAATAGAAAAGAGAAGAACCATGCGAATGAAAATCAAGTGCATAACATTTTTAAAGAAGGTATTCCTTAGCTTAATCTTGCAAGAAAAGAAAAATGTTGAAACTTTGATAGAACTTTTACTTACCGATGACGGCAGGGGACAACTATCCGGGAATTCATCTACCGGCTCACCGTGATCACAAATATCGCGACCAAGATTATCCTCGTCTTCCAATATTGAGCACAGTGACAAAGTAGTTGTAGGTAGTGTGTTGTCTCCTAAGTCGACATCAAGTGATACCTATGAAGGAACAGTCAAAGTGATATAACTGTTATTCTTTTTTGCATCAATGAAATCAATATAATAAATATAACAATTGAAAGGTAACACGTACCTGCGTGTTATCAGGACACCCATCAACGCGGAAAGTTAGATCCACCGCACCGTCATCCGTAACGTCGACAGAGTCTATTTGAAAGCATCCTCCATCCGCGGATTCGAAACTTGCAGAGGTGACTTGTACATCGCGTTTCTAAAAACATATTATTATACGTAATTAATTTTTGATTGACTGTACGCAACATTCTTTGCCTTACCGCAATTACGTTATTGACACTTAATATGCCAAATAAAAATATCGTGGCTACTAGCGCTTTAATCATATTGAAATACTTTAGAATTCGATTTTTCTGCAATTCTTTCAATATGCGTCAAATAAATCCAAATGTCTAACTTAAATACGTTCTTACACATATAACGCTCGTGCACGCGTGTCTTATATATGCTTAGAATTATTGTACCTAAACAATTATTTTTGATCGTTGCGTGTGATACATAGTTACAAGCTGCATAAAATAATACTGCTAGTTTCTATTATTTCGTTATCGTGTTTTAACGTAAAGTAAATATTCTATACTATACCTAAAAGAGATAAAGATCCGCAAAAGTTTCAATATCAAATCTCATGCGTTGTAATGCAGTACGTAGTCGTATTTTATGTAGTATTGTCGTTCAACGTTTTGTTTCTGCATCCTGTTCCCACGTTTTGAATTTATCGATGAACCGCAGAATTAAAATAAGTCACGAAAGCCATACGTAATATCAAATTATCAACAATGGCTACTGTGATTAGCTATCTTTCTTATATTAAATTATTTTTTACGTGATCCAATAATCATTAAATTGGATACATTAATAAATAATGTTTATCTTTCTAAAAATATTACATTCGATATTTTTACAATTCCTTTAAATTAAAGTTAAATAATTGTATGATAAAACCGATGATTCCCGTCAAATATCATATTTTATTGTTACGCGTATTATTTTATGTTTCGTGTCAAAATTGTCAAATCAATGGATTCTCAATTCTGTAGCATTTATAAAATTAACTGTAATTTTTAAGAAGCGTAATTTCTACAGTAACTACATCGTAAAATGACGAATAAATCGAAACGTGGCAATCCTATGAGTGTGCATCGATACAGATACTCTTATAAATACGAGTGATCGAGACATATTCTATGGCATTAACGAAGCTGTACGTGCAAAGAATTGATTTTTCGAATAAAGAGCAAAGATAACAGATATATAAAGCCAGATATCCGTAACGAATGTTTTGAAGTTTCAGCAAAAACGTCTTTTAAATAAGTTCTTCATCTAAAATCTATAATATGCTTTTAATATGCGTTGATCATACGTACATTATGTACGTGCATGATTCTGGCTTGTCTATTTATCATGTATTTTTCGAAGTTTAAAATATTCAGTAAATAAAACAGCGTTAACGATTTTACAAGGTCTATAAAATATTTGACCTTAACAATGACGATTAACAATGAGAGATTTAAATGCTCGATACTTCAGACGCAATAGATATCGATAATCGAAACGGTATCTTTATATTCGTGCTCTCGACATTCGATACTCGTCCCTACTCCGATTTATGCGCCGCACATGGCTTGTCATGGCACGAAACTAATCGAATAAGTTGATGTCGCGCAAATTAATTTCTGTAGTTGAGTCGCGAACAAAGGCACTCTTAAGGAACACGGTGCTTCTTCCTCGTGTCTCTTTGAGGGCAAGAAAGTGTACACCGATCAAATGTAGGCGCCGGGGTTCCCATCGTGCTTGTTTTGCTTGGATAAACACGGGGGTGTGACAGCTTGGGGAACAATAACCCGGAAGGTAGCTATCCCTAAAAACCGGCGCGTAAGTCTTATTAAACGCGTTGCTTTTATCATCGGGAAAGGGGCAAGTTCCTATCGATCTACGTTTCTCGTCATCACGAAAACGAAACTCGCGGCTAAAAAAAATCATTGTACTTCGTGTGAGAGTGCTATGCATAGCCTACGATAGCAAACCTATCTTATGTTATTTTTATTGGCGATCACCATTGCTTGGATCGCCAATATGTTCCAATATTGTCTTTCAGTCGAATATCTATGACGTTGGAAAGGAAACGTTGGTGCGCGACAATCGTTATCAGAAAGCTTCTCGATGTTCTTTTGGCCCTTCGAAGATGCTACGTGGAATTAGAACTGTTTATGTCTCGTATTTCTTGGATATTTTAAGGATGCACGCATAATGTATCAGTCGGGGCGTTATATCGATCGATATGCGTTTATTAAGATTACATTTTTTTTAGACGAATCTGATCTTGTTATTCTTGTTTTATAGGTTATAAAAGGTTACATCCATTGCTGATATATTCGGGCAAGAAGCTAAATATTTCTAACGCAGATGATTGTACATTGATGTTAGGCTGTAGATAAACGGATAGAAATGCCGTTAACTCCAACGAGTCATAATATTCCCACCGATACTACAGAAAGCATAAATCCTGGGTCTACCACTCAAATAACATTGACATGTTGTACACCACCTCCGTCGTATCACAATATCAATTTACCCCTTGGTCATCCATCTACTTTGACCAACGATCGTGGTGCACCACCCTCTTACGAAGAGGCTATAGATCCTAATGGTATAAATAACAAAAATGAATAAAATGTGATATCTTACACGATGGTTAAATAGAGTAAACTTAATATAAGCGATAGTACGTTAAAATATTAAAATTACAAAGTGAGAAATAAATCAATAATATATTAATTAATTATTGTATTATTTTAGCACCTCCTCCGTCTTATGATTCGTTATTTGGTCGCATGAGAGAAGCTCGTAAAGTGTCCAAAGGTGTATTTGATTTCTTGAAAAATATAATTGTTCTCCTACTGGGCACAAGTGAGTGATATGCTTGTTTATATTTTAATGCATGCTACGAACAACGAAGGTTGGAAAAACTTTTTGGAATAAACTTTGACGTTATAGTGGTATATATATTTTTGCGCAAAAAGAATGTTTTCAGTTCTATCTTTACGAATAAATTACACAAAAATGTATTAATTTCGAACGAGTTATACAAATTTATGCTATAAAGGATAAGGTATGAAATATGCTGACTTATTTAAAAATAAATTTATTGCGAAAGAAAGTATTAATCGTCTTTTCTTTGTTGCAGTCGGATGCACTATTATTCTGGGTGTGACGATAGTGTTTCCAATATGTATGATGATAATCGGTGGTTTGTACTTATATGATTGCCCGCAGGGCGAATATATACCAGTTTACTTAGTGGTAGGGGGTGGATTTGGAGTATTTAAACAGTTATTACTTTTATCTGCGAGAGTGCGGCAACGACAAGAAGAAAGAGACGAAGAGAGAATAAGACAATCGCCTACCCAAACATTGATTAATTGTTTCATACTTGGGTGGTTCATAATTGGTAAGTTATACACGATTTTCAACTTTTATCGGTGACATGCGTATTAAAGTAAGGAATATGTACGGAAAGTAATCGTATTAGTTATTTTTTGTTTTATATTTAATAGGTTCAATGTGGGTGTACAAGGAGTACGAGCCAAATTATGATCCCACTCTTGGGAAATATTGCAACAAAACATTGTATTTATTTGCGTTTTGGCACATAACTTCCGTTTATATATTTCTGGGTATCATAACAGCTGGACTTTGCAGTATTTCAGTAGCTAGTATTGCGTTTCAAAGGCCTCCTCCTGATCTTATGTGAAGAAACGTATTGTATATTAAAACGAAAAAGCAATCAATTTGAAAACTTGACACTCTGGGAGCAAAACAACAAAAGTCGACGTAAGGAGACATCGTCTGTCAACATGAATTAATTCATATTGGGGCACAAAAAATACGTCCACGTTTACGTACCTGAGATACTCAAATGACAATTTAAGCGAAGATCATTTGCACGATGAAAGCACGTAAAATACTCGCACACCTTTGATCTGAAATTGACGTTTAATTGCGATAAAAGTTCTCAGCATAGAAGAGAATTTATCATAAGTATTTGCATTCTTTGTATCTTAAATTTATCTTCACGTTAGAAAAGTTAGGACGACGAATATCGAAGACGATTATTCTTTCAAACGTTTCAATAGCAACATTGATTTGCAAGAGAAAGAATACTTTTATTAATTCAGGCTGTGGATATTTCGCGATAAATGCGAATGTTTTAATATTGTGCCAAGAGAAAGCAGAGTCGTAGATCAAAGTATTTTGCTATCTGAGTGTTGGTTATAGATTGAAAATAATAAAAAAAATCTGCAACTTCTAAAGTTGTATTCGAGAATGTAAGTTTTACGACCTCATTATGTCGCAAGTGCTTTAATACGAGTTTCTGATTACATTCTTATGGTATACGTTATTAGCACCTTAAAAACTCTATTAATACACTATTTCGAGCGTTTCAATGACAAGTGGCAGCTGTTAAACAGTCACTGGTTGGTATTACATATATATTTGTAAGAGAATTGATACTTTCGCTTACTTGTGACACGACTAATGGTAAAAAAGACTGCGATTTTTCGCGATACTTTTTAATTCCTTTGCCCTCTCCTCCGTCCTATAACCTTTAGCGACCTCCATTGGACTGTTACAATTAGTACAGCTATTTCATGATACAAATTTTGTTATTATAGATTAAGGAAAATCGCATATACGCGATTGTTCAGTATTCCTGAACTCAGCACAATTTTAAAATATGGTAACGTCTCTGGTATTTATGGAGACGTGCTATTTCTAAAATTTAGCATGTTCGATTGATGTTTAGACATAGTGGAGAAATAGTACGGATTAATTTACAAACGAGGTATTACAAATATTACAGTAATTCTTCCACTTTCATACGTCTTTGTCTATTACACTACTGTGTCTTCCCGTTAAACAAGCTTGAGAAAATAATTATTCCGGCAACATAACATCTTTATCTCGAAGAACTAATTTATACACGCTTGCACGCATTATGATAAATATTAAGCGAGCTTGTGCTTTTAACATAAGAATAATAATATCGTCTGCGTAAGAGAAATGGTATTGAATGAACTTGATAGACTGTAAATAATACGATCCAAGCATAATGCTATACGAATGAATACGTATTCGGATTGCATTTGTCGCTACTATTAACGATAGTATTATTTGACAATGTATCTTTGATGCAAAGTGGTACGTGTTACATGAAACAACACTTACATTATGCATTATAGGCAGGTATGCGCATTTGTTGTTATAATTTCTTAAATAAATGGCTTAAAAACATTTTATCTTATCTCAAATTTATAACATAATAATTTTATATAACTCGTTACATATCGATCAACAAAAGTTTCTTTGAATTTACGATCATTAAGTCATTATATTTTTATTTCATAATACGACGCAACATTGACTATCGATTTCATTATCTTTTATACAGCTATCTCATCGAGTTTGGCTTCGTGCAATTATACATATTCTACTTCAGTACTTGCGGGTGCTATTAATCCTGTCTCTTCATACTCCGACATATTTTCACCGACATATTCGGCTTCCGGATATTTCAAATATACCTGTGGTTCCAGCCAGTCATCAACTTGACATTTGTCTGTCAAGGATTCTAACGATGCCTATGGAAGGAAGGAGGGAGGTAAGTACAAAATCAATATCCGTCAAGATCTACGACAATGTCTGTAAAAAGGGAAAAAACGGAAATCCGATTGTGGCATACCGGATACGCCGGTTACATATTCAAGGTACAACAGCGTCGCGCGTGGGATAAGCTGTCCGGATATCGTGATTCTATTAATGATTATACAAGCTTACAGTCTGACAAAATGATCAGAAATAGCAAACGGAAATCCTCATCAGTAACAGTAATGGAATAAGATTCGATTTACCGATGGATGCATTTCCGCTTTTCACAATGTACTAAACATCGAAGCGATTTCGACAAAATGAGACGATCGAAATTTTCACGCACATCTTAAATATTAGCATAGCGGATAATGAGATAACACTCGCTACAGCACTCGCTAGTAGTACCAAAACCTTATCGATCTTACGCTATAACAATCCAACTACGATCAATGTCAATGATAATAAAAATAAACGTGACTTATAAAATAAGTAAATAGTAACACGATCGTTTACAACTTAGAAGGGATATCTTGACAGATGAGTATTATAATACAAATTCTTACTTCTTCTTGTAAAGGTATTGGTTCTGGCGGCAATAGATCAGGATTATACGGTGTAATGCAACGTGCTCGCCACAACGGAAGAATACCTTTTTTCAATGGAATAGGTTTCTCGAATTGTGAACGTTCGTTCTTTATTTCCTCGTTCGGGATCGTTTCGTCACCTGTTGTCTCCATTATCTGAAAGCGATACATCATAAAGAAAGATAATCATTCGATACGTACGAAAGGGACATTTAAATATTTCAAATAGGCGAGAGAAACAAGAATTCGTATTTTTAGTTCTTTTCTCACTGGTTCGGGAGTATGATCTTCCTCCTCGGGTACGTCGTAATTAGGATCTCGTAGATGTATGTAATGCCCATGTTGCATGCAAGAGTTTTCGAAAACGAAGCATCCACGTCCATACGGCTACTATTCGTAATACTATTTAGAAGGGGTACATTGAATCTATATGATTTCTTAAATATTTCACGTACGTAATATAGCCTTAACGCGTGAGCAGTACGAATTGCATCGGCTATTCCGATACATCTTGAAGGAGTATTCGTCGATATTTATATAGCTCTAACTTAACAAATACGAGCACTAGTTATGTAGGATCTAGACACAAGTCAGAGAGGATCCGAAGGATCGATAAGAAGATCGTGTGTCTTTACTAGGTTTAATTCCCAAAAACCGTAATATCGGTGACGCGGGTGAATGAGCTGTCCTGGACCTTGCATACGATCCTTTATCCAGGTACCCATGAATTTCGTGCCGGTAGCTGCGTACAGATAAGTTCCCAAGCCATGACGATGATTTTTTTTCCAAGAGCCTTCATAAATGTCATTGTTTACGTAGAAATAAGCACCAAAGCCGTACTTGGTATCGCGTTTCCACTCTCCTATCGAGTCGAATTCGTTTAAACGTTAGCTTCTCGATGCATCGATGTACCATATGGTTACGAAGATGTTTGATTTAATGTTTCTGTTTATACGCGATAAAGGTGTCTGTACGTACAATTTTCTAATGATTTTAACGATCTTTTACGCGGTTTTTTTTTTT
>JAITYT010000759.1:2817768-2827939 GCA_025433975.1 Liostenogaster flavolineata
TCACGAATATTTCAGATATAAAGTTTTGTGATGTAGCTTCACAGATTAAAGCGCGGAAGATTTTAATGCGTACGATTACACTATGCAATGCCGGATGAACCATGAACGTTCAAGAAGAATAAAGTTCAATTCTATAGTTTTCTTCCTTATTCGTCAATAAAATGTTCAAAAAATGTAGAAAATTTCCGAATGAGACACCTTCGATCTATACGCGATTGGTTACGTACAAATCCTATGGTAGTATCGTAAGGAATGTTAAAACGATTCACTCTATGTATCGCAGTTTTTCATACTTCTGCTGTACGATATAAAAATAATTATACATATATACCATGTGACTTGTCAACCCACGTTCCTGTGGCTTGTTTAAATTTGAATCGGATCCTATTTTTGTACGTTCTTCCGTACCTTCGTATCGCGTTCCATCGGGATACCAAAAGATTCCTTGTCCATATTTGTATCCCTGTCTCCACTCGCCGTCATAACGGGCACCATTTTTAAATACATAGATCCCTTTTCCTTGCCTTAGACCGCGACAATATTGACCGATGTACATGTCACCATTTGGCAATAGAGCTTTTCCCTGACCGTGTCTTTCGCCATCGAGGTTTCTTTCACCTTCGTAAAGCTGTAATTACGATCCTTAATCAGGGGCCAATTCATGGATCTTGGAGCATCCAATAAGATTATTTATTTGTAAAGGTTCTTTTAGCGATACACAATATTCTTATCCACAGTTATGTTCGAAAAGAACGTTTATTAATACTGATCAAATGCATATTAGGATATATATTTTGTTAAGTATAATCTTTTGACGATCCCCATACTCATTGAAGTTTTGTTATCGTACACAAGAAATTATAGGAAACTTTGCTTCAAAATAAATTTGTATAAGTTGCGTATCATTTTAAATTAAAAAAGTGTTCATACGGTATAACTGTAATTACCCCTAGTGGATTTACTTCTTCTTCTCCGCGTTCACCATACATCAGTGGCAGTTGCGCCATTTTATCGAATCTGAAATGTTAACGATTCAAACTTGTTTTACACAAAACACGTATATAACACATTATGAAAATAAAAGTCAGGGCTGTAATCTATATAGGCGCTACACAAATATATAAAAATGAATAATATTTTTCATTGTTTCTTTTACACGCCGACAATATACCATGTATATAAGTTCTGTAACATTTATTATTTATAACTAAATATTATTAGCAAAGTAAATGCTCTTACAATTTAGCAACTTGAAAAACTCCAGTAGCGATTCGCGTGTGCATTTCAAATTTAATTTAACGAACTATCTATTATATGAGAAATTGAAAAACTTTTACTTATGCTGCTTTAATTTTCTTAAATAAAAAGGCATTGAAAGAGAGTTCCTCTATTTTTTTTATCTACATATGAAAGAAAATTTAAAGAAGGTTAAATAAATTAAAAAAAATAAAGAATATTTAAAGAATATGAAAAATTATTTTATTAAGTATTAAGGAAACACTTTCGTTTACACATACAATTACATTTACAATAAAATTTACTTCATGTGCTTAAATACTTAAAAATAAATAATACATTGATAACGTACATCGATCGAAGGATTATTTGATAGAAGATACTGAATGAATCTACAGTTTTGGTGTAATGTCATTAGAACGGAGAATATAGTAATTTACTATTAAAAGTAATACAATAATTATAATGCATCAAATACAATGTAGTGAGTAATATAATTTTATATTATTAAATACTACTAAATACAAATTTTCTTGAAACGGAGCTTAAAATTTAACATATTGTTACTTACATTCGATATATCGCTTAATGCATCTGTACATAAAAAGTTAAAAAAGATTGTTCAAGAAAATCAGATACTCCAGATAAAGTATATTTTGAATGTAATCATATTATTATATTTTACATAATTTTTTTCGGAATCCACCAACCAATTGCACTGTCAATACCACTTCTCTAGAGCTGGATTCCATATTGCAGTGTAAAACAAACTCTTACGTGCTCGTAACAGTTGTGTTAAAAGTCGGTTTATTTTTACGATGCAACCAAAACGAGATTAGAAACATTCTACCACGTCACCGACCAGTCAATAAACCAATCAGCGCTTGTTTCTCTTTTTCCTTCTTTCGTACAGTTTCTAGATTACGTTGTTTCCACGAACTCTTGCGTAGTTTTATGGGCCGAGATCCGACGTATCGTCCTAAAACAGAGAATAATAGATTTCGTTTACCAACAATTCAGATTTTCCTTGCGACTATTTATCTGACGATATGCCAAGGACAAGTAAAAGGATTTATCTGTCACGTGTTTCTAAATTTCTTTCTCGCGATAATAAATAATCTATTAATAAATAACTAGAATCATCACAGCGAGCCGTATGGATGGACGAGGAAGAAACGAAGTTGTCGTTCGCACGCGAAATCACGCGAAAAAAATTCCTACTATTTCCTGTAGATACGCGACCTTCCGAAAATATGCTTTCCCAACGCATCAATGAGAGATAGTAAAGGAATCGAATCGAATATTAAATTCGGTCCACGAGAACATTCAATTTTCGTGAAGAATAATGACTACGTATACCGGAATAGCAGAAACGTTTAAAAGCAGTTCCAACGACGGAGAAACAACTTAAGGTGTACCGTATTACGCCTTCGTACGCTTTCGATACTATTCGAATCAGACTTATTTCCATTCCTATGACGAGAGAAAGATTTTCTCTCTTCGCTCTTTTTATCTTTCTTCTTCTCGTTTACGCGAACAACGACGAACGACGAACGGCACGTGACCAGAGGCGCACGACCTCGGAACACGTCTTCTTCTTGATCCACCCACCCACATTTTCAAATCTTTTTTCTCCGGTTGATACTTTCGGAGTCGTCCGAAATGTTGACGACGTCACGAAGCTTTTCCCCTTTCTTCGCGCGTGAATACCTCGCACGCGCTCAGCGCGTTGAAAAATCCACCAACGTGTTGCGTCGTGTCATGCGAAAGGAATGGAACGAAAGACGTAAGAAGGAAGGAATCGAAAGAACTGGAAGAGGATGTTAAATCGATCTGCATCATCGCGACGACGCAACGATGACAAAGTCCAAAACAAAGGGTAAACATTTTTTTCTTTTCTCTTCTCGATGTCTTTCGTCGTCCCTGTCACTTTCGGGCGTCGTCTTTATTTCGTCGATCTTCTCCATCTTCTTTCACCGACGAAAGAACCTCTCGTTGTAAGAAGTCGTGAGAAAGTCAACGGAAATGTCGAAGTCGTTGCGAATCGCGCGCTTAGCGGATTTAGAGCATCTTACTAGAAAATGCGAAAACCCAGGTTCGAATTCTAACTTACTCAGCGATTGATATATTTTTTTTTTCCTGGGCATTTCGAGAAGATATTCCGATCCCACGTATGCGTGTGTTTTGCGGCAAACAAGGCGAATCTACGGATCAGCGGTGTAACTTCGATCAGCGCGACGCAAATTTTTGGAACGGTCACGCGTCACCCGCATTTGGGTGACATGGCAATCAACGCGTCAAGTTGTAAGAATGCCTACGAGAATATCGAAGTCGTTGTGGGTCGGATAGCTTAATGGATTAGAACATCGTGCGCGAAATGCGAAGACTTCGCCAGCGCTCGACTTTTTTTCTTGGGAATTTCGAAAAGAAGTTTTAATTCCACGTTCGCGTTTTGCGGCGAGCAAGGCGAGCTTACGGATCAGCAGTGTAATTTTGATCAGCGCGACGCAAGGTTGCACTCGGGCCGAGAGATCGATCAATCGCTCAGGCCACGCTAGTACCTCAAACATCGCTCATTTATCCGTTCAAATAATCATCATTTCCGATACTCGACCTCGCGCGCCGATCTTTCGATCGTCTAATGTCGCTCGTAACGTATTTTTCTTTCTTTGTTGCTCGCGACGAAATGAAAGAGAGGTCCGTCGAGAAATTACCTCGTATTACGAGGAAGCAGGAACACCTTTATTTGCCGAGCTTGATCAACGAACGGTACGATCACTATGAAATTTAGCGAACGAAATTTCTGCCCGTTGAAAGCGCAAAAATCGCAGGAGAATTCTTCAATAATTTAAGGATAATTTCACGGAAACGCGGCACGCGTCTGTAAGTTACGATCGTATCATTATTACGTTAATCTGCTTTGTTAACGCACGAAAGAAAATACGGAAGACAAAGTATGTCAAAAATAAGGTCTATCTTGCTCGATCGTTTAAATTCGTCACACTTGTAGTTGCACCGTCCCTTTTTCCATTTCATTCGCCTTCATTATCGATTACATTGTCGAATAATTTAATCGGGCAAATCGAATTTACCTTGGCGCCTTAATGGTTCGATGTTTTCTCGAATAGTCGATTAAACGTTCAACGCGAAGCAGTTACCTTCGCTCGTAAAAACGACTCTAACGTTTCGAATATCTGCGTGAAAACGATAAAAAACATTCCTCGTTTTCGATATTCGACGAAATATTTTTCACGTCTTTCGTATCGAACATTTCAAAAGTTTATATATCATTATCGTAGTTTCTACTATTCTAATTAATTGTTAGTTACTTGTTATTTACTTTTAAGTAATATTGTAAATATAAATGTTCCATCGATTCTTTACGAACTCGTTACTGAACTATGAAACGTGTTTGAAATTCGTTATCGAAATTTAATTTGCACGTAAAAATTATCGATGCGTACTTGTAATTATCGATACTTTCAATCAATTCGATTTTAGAAGAGTAAGAGTTTCGTTAAACTGAATTTAATGCAGGACGTTAATGGTAAAAAGAAGCACAATTTGTCCACAAATTCTCCTTTGGATTTTTCTTTCGCTATTTTCCCTCGTTCGTAATGTTATCCTACCTTGCCTCTGCCATTCGATTTCTTGCGCGAACATAACGGCGTGATAAATAAAAAGTGCCGATAGATTCGTATTATTTCTGTCGGAGGAAATTCGTCGTTGTAGGCCAGGCAAAACGAAAATACGAAGAGAATAAGAACGCGTAACAGGGAAGTTATTCTGTCCCTTCATTGAGAAAGCAATAAAATACGAGGATTCGCGGTGCTCGAGAAGAAATCACATCACCAAGCCGAGGATCAATGTAGATGCCCTTCTGCATTCGTTCTTCCGTTGCGTTAACGCATTTTCTACCACCCACTCACGTGAATCCGATTAATTTTCTAAATTCTCTACCGAGAATTACGCATACGTCGAAGCGTGTAGACAAAGCGGATGTTCCAGAGATAGGTTGAATTCAGTAAAAGTTTCTAACACGATTGGCCATAGATATATTTATTTCCAACGAAACGAGAGTAAATGCCTTTCTAACCGTGGAAGTTTAAATCGAGATAAATGATAGAGACTTTTAATCGACGTCCATTCACGATGCGAACGTTGGAGAAATCGCGCATCGCATAATTGAGCAAAAATGTACGTGCGCATTCTGGAAACGTTATGAAAAAGATGTATATAATAGTAACGTTGGAAATGTGAATTTTGCCATCTGGAAAATGAATCTCGCGAATATCATGATACATAAGTGCGCTTATCCGTCTTATTTGCCGAAATATATAAAACGATGTACTTTGTTAAATCAATGAAATATACTTCCAATTCTTATTCCTAAGAGATTCGACGCAATTGCATATCTAATCGTTTGGAATTTGACATATTTTATATATACATATACGTTAATTTATCGCTAATCACAATTTAACAGAATCGATGCAATGCATTCTATATCATTTATATAGACGAAGAAAATAATACTAACGAATGTTCGTTACGATAGTCTTCCAAATACGTCTTTTTAAACGTTTCACGTCGTCGTTATTTTGCAACAATAATTTTTACCGAAAAATTTACGAAACTCGTATACAATAGATGAAACTGCGTTATAAGCTCTTCGTTCGATGCCAAAGATACCCACGAATAATCTCGATTTCGTTCTTTAATTCGCGCTGATCAAAAACGTGCTTCCTGGCACGATCGTTCGAACTACTTGTTGCGCCTGGCCAATTTTCTGTCGTATCACTTAGCGCTCGACGGTAACTCTGTGATAGTTTCACTTTCTCTCATCTTCTCTCTGTTATCTATACGTTCCCGAAATTACGAAAGCTCTACGTGTGTTTATGTAACGTTAAGGTTCGACCCGTCATATTTTTTCCCCGAACTGTCTCGAATTTTCCCAACATTTTTGTCGAGTGTAGCTATCTACCAAGCGATCACCACGATTATTATTATAATCGATACATATAAATTGCATATCGCATGCATAAATTTTTAATAAGTTACTTATGCTTCAAACGTAACTTTACTTATAATTATAAATTTGATTAGAAACCGATAAAAATTCGATTTCTTTCGTCCATGAATATCTGTTTACTTAAATACAAGAAAGAAAGCTTCCCGGTGTCCTACAACAGTCCATTTAAATTTCTCGACATTAACAAATCCTAACACACTCACACGCACAAACACGAGATTATTGTTTATTATCTGCGTATAATAAACAATATTAATCGCGCAACGAAGAAAAACATCGCTCGCTTTGTTTCCTCCTCGTTCTTCTCGTAAACATTTCTCGCCCTGGATCCTTCCTTCGCTTTTTTATTTTTTCCTCCTCGAATTTTTATTTTTATTCTACCACCTAACGCCTTTGATTTACGAGTACTCCGATTACGAACGTCTCCTTCTTTTGCCACGCGCTTCCGAATAACTCCGAGAATCACGGCGATATCTTAAGGATCAATCGACTCCGCGTTTTCTCGCGGCGCTACGTAAATCATCGCGACACCGTGCGCATTCCAACATCATCGTCGTCGTCCTCCTCCTCCTCCTCTTTCCCCACTCGCTCAAATCCTCTCTCGAACGGCGTATTGGCCGATTTCGCGGCTGCACCGTCCATCGTCGCGTCAATTTAACCCGTTCGTGAGCGCGGGCGTGGGCCGTACGTCGTCAGTCGCTCACGTCGCGCGCTTATCACCGACGAATATAATGCGTTAATTTTATCGTAGGAGAAGCGTCTCGCGTTAACGCGCCTACGATATACAAGCGTTCGCGCGGCCGCACGTAATAAACATATCCAGGATAATTTCTCTGTGCTATTTCGCGGATCGGCGGCGTTGGAGGTGGTGGAATGCGCGTCGTTACCTACGAGAGCGTTCCTCTGATTCATCCGGCGCTCGAGGATGCGAAAAAGGAGAAAACGAGGGACCGAGCAAACGCACGAGAAAATTTGAAAAGAGGAGGAAAGAGATAGAGAAAGTCACCGAGGAAGAAAGAAAGAGAGAAAGAAAGAAAGAAAGAAAGAAAGACAGACAGACAGAGAGAGGGGAAGAGGGGAAAAATAAAACGACCGAACGGCCGATAGGCAAAGAATCGGTGGGTGACGCGACGATGCCGATTGGTCGAGGCGTACGAGGGTGGGAGTCGTTCGTAGGGGCACGAGGGTAGGGAGTTGTTGAATGAGTAGACGAGAGGAGCGACGTCGCGATGCATTCCGTCACGAATCATCCTGGCGATCAACGGACGTCGAGTCGTCGCGAATCGACATCGTCGTTCGAGCGCGTCGCAAACGCGATCTTAAACGAGTCAAATTCGCGGGGATCGAGACTGTCCAAGTGAGAAGAAGAAGATCGAACGATCGAACGAACGACCGGTCCTTCGAAAGGTGAGTCGTCTCATCGAAGATTTTTTCTCTTCTCGCGATAATCTTTCGTCTCGATCGATCTTTCATCCCTTACGACGGTTCCTTCGAGTTTTTTTTATTTTTTCTATTAGCGCGGTTTCTCCTCTTCTTCTTCTTCTTCTTCTTCTTCTTCTTCTTCTTCTTCTTCTCTTTCCTTGTCCGTACGTTAATCGGGGATCATCGACTACGGTCGAACGTTTCTTGACTCGTACTACTTGCACTCGTGCACGCGCTTCGCGCGGGATACGATTCGCAGTGGTAAGTGCCCATCGAGACGATCGTAAGCGACTCGTTGGACTTGCTCGAGGATCGCGGTCATCGGCGGAAGGATATTTACGAGGGTAGATCCGTGTCGTTGAACGACTGATCGATTCGTGCCTCGCTGAATTGGACGCGACGATCTTGCGAAATAACGGCGAGTTACTGCGCTATTTTGTGGAATTTCTTTACAGAACGGATCTTTTCGATCGAAGAGTTAATTTAATAATGCGACAACGTTTGGAAATTGTGGTTTTAAGATTACTGCCGATAAGACGCGCGGTTATTCGTTCGATTGTATTATAAAACAAAATACGATTCTTATACGAAGTTGCTTTACGAAGCGCAACGTAATAACGCAGATAATTGAAAATCGGTATTCGAACTCTGATGCTATCGATGGAGATCGCATGCTTTCGTAAGATACACGTTTACCCGATATAAAATATTAACTAATAAAGTATCATAATAAAATGTAAATGTGCGCGGATTCACTCGTGAATCGTTTCTTTAAATTTTTAATTATAATGATAATTTAATCTTTTCGCTTCTAGGAATGACCGTGAGTTTTATATATTACGGGTGACTGTCGCTGTACTTATAAATCGAGACAAGGGATATTCATTTGTAAATGTATCAATGACGTCACATATATAATAATAATATAAGATTTTCTTTGTTCGTAAATCAAACCTTAAGCTGTTTACAATCTCGGAACGTTAGACAATGTTCGCTCTGTTATGATCTACAAATACGACCAGTGATGACGTATCGACGAAAGGGTTACTCGTTATCTTTGTCTCCATACTGATTTGAAATTTTAGCATCTCTTGATTCCTCTTGATAAATATGATTTTACCATAAAATAAAAAAAAATCTATCTAGAAATCAAAACTACATATTTATGGACGCATTCTTCTTTGCGATAATGCTAATATTTTTAGAATTCTCATCGCAAGAAATACGCGAAATATAAAAATACAATCTAAATCATCATTGGTAACGTCGAATTACGCATACTCGTAAATACATTGCTTTCTTCTTATCTCTCTTTTTTCTCTTCGAATTTGAACATACAAGGATTAAGAAATGAAATAGAGCGAAGTGAAAGAATAAATAAATTTCCACAAAAAAATGACAACACACCGAGATAAAAATTCTCAAGAAGAATATTGTAATGTTTCTAAAATTTCTTGCTTAGAAGTTCTTTAGTTATAAACAACAGAAACTTATCGAGGAAAAAAATTTATTTCATAAATAATTGTTCAACTTCATCCTTCGAGGGTAAATTTGAGCTGCGCGGGTATTAATTAAAAAAATTAGACAATAAACGTCCCTGTCTTTGTGTATTGTAGCCTCATTCTACGCCTACGCTGATCAAAAAATACGTGGATATAATAAGCGTACTAAAATTAGTAGGAATGTCGTATAAATAGGACGTGTCCATTGCACAAATTTCTGGAAAACGTAAACAGCGAGCTTGTCCGTCGTTGGCAGATCGTGAATTCTTTAATGTTAATGAATTGCTCTATGATCGCTTCGCGGTGACTTTAAGATGGTCCGATATACTTCTCGGCTCGAACACCACGATGAATTTAGCTCTTCGATTCGCACAATGTAGGTACATACACGTGTAAGTTTATATGTGGTACGTTGTTGCAGAGAAACGAGACCGAGGAAACAACATTATTTTTCTTTTCTTGTCTTAAAAGAAGAAGATAAAACGACGAAATAACAATGACGACACGCAACATTCTTTTGATAATGGAATTAAACTTATATTGGATGATGACGGGGTACGCCGCGCCTTTATCAAGCGTGAGGAACTCCTGGGATAAGGATATCCTAGTACCTCTCGTAAAATCCGCTTGTTTGCCGAATGGAAGATGTTGGGAAGTTTTACCCGCGCCGGAAGTAATCGACGACGAAATTATTTTGCCGGCGGATCTTGAAACAACGAGGTATTTTTAATCGCTCAATGAAAACCAATGCTTGATTCGTCTGACTTATACGAATTTATTAACGATCTAGAGGAAAAGATAAATCTCGATAGGTTTTTCGTAATAAAGAAATAATTCCTCGTATGCTTTTCTTTGAAGATGATATAAATAACGATCGATACTAAAAAGAAAAACGTTACGTTTTTAATATGGTAGTGATTCGATTTAGTACCGTGACAAATCTGCATGATTAATGATACACGCATATATATATATATAT
>JAITYT010000759.1:2828059-2841534 GCA_025433975.1 Liostenogaster flavolineata
ATTTTGAAGATTATTTTAAACGGTGAACGTAAAATTGAAATCGGTATGATATTTGGAAAACAAATCGATAAATATATTATTGAAAATTGAATGTCGTGACATCGTCACGCGCGACGTGTAAACATATTAACTAGTATATATCATCAATGCAATGACAAACCGAAATACCCACGCACGTTGTTACGAATGCCAACTACCATCGTACTTGTAGATTACAAGCCAGACGGCAAATTACGGATACGGTTTCTGATTCAACATCGGAATCTTCGAAGGATGTCGCTCCAACTTTGGAAACCGAAGTTCGAACTCCGATACAAATGATTAAACGGATTCCAAGCAAGATGGCCAAGCAGGATGCGTTGCCATCTCACTCCTGGGGAGCTGGTGGTATGCCTTTCTCCGTTCTTTACATGAGGCAACATGGATCCAGATCGAATCGTGCCAGTACTTCCATAGCAGGTAAGAAAATTGATTTAGATATGCGACAACGAGGATCGTTCGTTACGAATTATTGCAGACGCAAATCATCAGCAAGAAATAGAAAAGACGAATAAAAATTCGACGCCACCGCTGACACACCCCAACTATCGCAGTCCTATAAGAAATGGCGCATGGAGTCAAACAAGAAGACAATATCCAATAATACCGCATCTGTTTGTATCCTATGGTTGGGAAACACTTGGAAAATGAAACGAAGGCGAAGAACGTACGACGCCGTCCTGAAGAGAGGAACACTGATCTCATTATTTTTAAAGCTTGTGGCCAAACGCTTGTAGGCAGAGTGATACGCTCGACTTCTCGCAACAGAAATTGGTTGATATTGTTTTATATCGTGACTCACATTCTATAGAGATTGTGTTAGATATTCAAGTATTCATAGACATATTTGCATTATTTGGCAACGACGTAATAAATATTTATTTTCTACAACACCTACTTTCTTGTAATGCATTATTTGTGCATAATTGCTACAATAATAAGTACTTGTGCTCGTTACTTACCATTCATTTCCTTCATGGCCCTGATGAAGTCTTGCGGATCTTTGAACGAAACAAATCCAAAACCTTTCGTTTTATTCGTACGCTTATCCCTTACTACTTTTGCTTTTTGAAAGCTGGGATATTTGCCGAAAACTCTCACGAGCATCTCGTCGGTAACATCGTTTCCCAAATCTCCGCAAAATATTCTAAAGTCATCTAATCGTAAAATATAAAAAATTATTATTACACTAGCACGTAAATCCAGCCTTGTTTACGAAGATATATTTTTTTTTCACTAACCTTCGTCCCATTCTAAGAGAGAAGGATCTTCCCATGTCTGTCCTCCAGCCATTCTAATAATTTTCTTATTCTTCTTTCCTTTACCCTTGGGATGACTTTCTTCCGCGCTAGCGTTAGCCATAATGGAACTAGCTTTTCCTTGACTAATTGCTAATTCTGCAGCTGTACTAACGCCCTTCACTTTTGGTTTTTTCTTGCCTTCGTCCTCCGGTATTTTTGTATTGATAATCTGTTCAATAATTTCTGGATGAATCATTGGCGTCGACGTGGACTCGTAAGTTTTTGGTGTTGCGCTTAAACATGGATCCACCATATTTGGTAAATATGGATTACTTATTTGTGCAGGTGAGGAATATGTTGTAATAGGAACTGTACCTATATAAATAAAGGTACCGTCAGCGAATGTACGTTTAATTTTTTTTTTTTAAATAATAAAAACTAAGCGTCGCTTTCTTACCTTGCCTCGCAACTTGTTGCGGTATCAACATTGGAGGTGGCGGCGGTGGTGGAGGTGGTGGCGGTGGTGGTGGAAATCCTATTATTGGAGGGAAAGCTAACGTCGCTGCTGCAGCAGCTACGACAGGTGTTGGAAGTTCATGCTGTTCTAACTGCCTCGCAACTTGATTATAGGTGTTAGCACCAATCACAGGCCTCACGATAGGTGTAACTAATTGGCTACCAATTTCAGCTTCAAACCTATGAATATATAATAAAACGATCGAAACATAATACGAACACGTGGAAATTAAACACATTTTTCAGGTACACTTGTATTACCTGGAACGCAATTTTATAACATCTTATATTAATTCCTATTGTGTCGCAATAAATAAGTTGCTTAATTTGCTTAATTTTAGTAAATACACGTGTGCATTTCGGATGAAAAAGATGAAATCAGTTAAATAGCTTCAAAAAATCAAGTAAAATTTAAGAGGTTAAGAACAAGCGATACGAATGTATTTTACATACCTGCTCATCTCATCTTCCATTTGTCGAAGTTTCTCCTCCATTTTATCGACTTTGACGATATTATTTTACTCTAAAATGTTTATAAGAAGATGTTTACAAGTCTTATTGACTGTTTATCTACGGACACAACGGACGCTTTTACGATTACACCTCTCTACACTTCTAACGCTTCTGCGCGTCTGAGCTTCTTTCTTCTGTATATCTCACTGACTTGAAGTTGCTTACGATCGTTAACCTATCTCGAATGACAGTCCTACCACTACACGAACGTTCCGTGCGCATATAATTTATTTCGAGAAAAATATCTCACGATCTATTCGAAGATATACGCTTTCGTACGAAATGACTTTGCTTAAATATGCACGACACGAAATTACTTCACAGTTATTTCAAGAAAAGAGATACGCAAATGTACGCAGTTATTCGAGATGTTTTCGATTGTTGGTAGCCCTGCAAACAGCTGATGAATTCACTGCTGCTAACTTCAATGGCCGTAGCGTATTAATCAACATAATGGCGTTGAAGAAATTTACTTTTGCAATTTTTATTATTTGCAACCTCGTTGGCTACATCGTTGCGGAAAGTGACGAGGATGCGTCTACCGATCTTTATGTTATCGAGGGAAAAGTGTTCCCATCGGAAAATGCAGCTTCAAGTGGATGGCAACTTATGACTCACGTTATGGCCAACGGTGGTGAACATTATGGTTTTCTGAGGTAAATTTGCATTTTTTCGTTAACAAAATTAATATCAACTCCGAATATAACCTATGCGGATTATCTGGCTAACCTTGTATATTTTTATTAACGTATGAACTTCTTCCGTATTGTCAAATGTGATTCGATAATAAAGAATATTATTCTTTCTTATATACTTCTTTCAGGGAAGATGGAACATTTGTTATCAATAACGTACCGTCTGGATCTTACATAGTCGAAGTCGTAAATCCAAATTTCTTCTACGAGCCCGTGAGAGTCGAGATCAATTCCAAAGGGAAATTTAGAGCTCGGAAAGTAAATTTAATTCAAACCTCGCAAGTACTCCAAGTTCCATATCCGTTAAAAATGCGGCCGTTAACGCCAATTCGGTATTTCCAAGTTAGAGAACAGTGGAGAGTAACGGACTTCTTGTTCAATCCAATGGTAAGAAAATAAGTAATTATAACCTGAAGCTAACTGTTAGTAACCCTGTCTAATGATTTTAGGTTTTAATGATGATTTTGCCACTGGTTTTAATCATGGTTTTACCAAAAATAATGAACGATCCGGAAACTAGGAAGGTCAGTTATAATATTAGAATTAGACAAAAATAATTTAATTGGAAAAATAAAAATATATCGACAAATGGTTTTAATATTTGTTTGTATTTTTAGGAAATGGAACAGCTAAACAATCTTAGTATTTATAACATGCCTGAAATGTCAGAAGTAATAACATCATTTTTATCTGGAGGAGAGAAACAGAAAACTAAAGCAGTAAAGGCAGCGAAAAAACGACAGTGATAATATACATTCAAATAACACATCATTATACTTTTACTCTAGTCTTTAAATATTGATCACGTTTAATCAATTCAATCTCTCAAGAGGCACGGACTTGATCGATCATAGTATACAAATCGGCAACTAATGTGCCTGGTAATAAGAACAGCAACGAACTCATTCGTGCACATTTTTAATATATTAATTCACACTTTAAGTGTTAATATTGTATAGAAACAGAACGTGATTTTTCAATATCTAATAAAAACAGATCAACTTTTAGAAATGAATAAAAAGTGCTTTGTAAATAGCTAATTTGCTAAAATTGTTTTATCTATCTATCGTAATTATATAAATAACATATTTTAGCGGAAAAGTATTGGTATACCTTTTAAAATGTTACTTTTTTTTAGAATAAGATTTCTTTAGTATTGTGACTCGTAAAGATCTAATATATACATATTTATATGAAATGTCGATTTTTGTATCCATAATGAGCTGTAATTTTTTACAATTTGATCAAATTTCATTATATATATATAGGCTGACAATTTCTAAATAAAATACTTTGGAATTATCGTCTCAGTTCTGGTCATACATAGTTATTAGAAACGAAGTACATAGTTCTAACATCTTGGATTATTTAAAATTGTACGTTTTAAGAAGTGTTACAATAATTTAACAATCGTAGTAATATTTTGTTGACTCTTTATAAATCCATGATATAACGATATTAAATGTTAGTGTTTGGCACTTTAACAATTATAAATGTACATTCTGAAAAAATCAGAATGTCAAATTACAGATAGTGTATAATTTTTACGTATATAAATCAATGTAAATTTAACGAATTAATTTGAATATAAGTTTATAGTAAGAATGAGGAAGATTATTGCTTGAAAATTGAAAGTATTAATAATTTGAAACGGAACGAGATAAAATCACATAATTACGATTCAATGGCGATTATTTTACTAGAGATTGATCGATAGCATATCGATTATTTACGATCGTAATAGTTCGAAATTAAAGTTACGATTTTACGAAAAGAAAGGAAAAGAAATTAATCGCTGAAAGGATCAGTCGCCGTTCGCAGAATATTATTAGTCACGTTGACAAAAAGTTTACATTCTCCGTCGCACGTGTCGCCATACTAGACGGAGGCCCATAAACTTTACATTTGAATGATTAAGCCGACAAGAATTAGAAGCTTAAGAATATCATAAGAAGCAAATAAAAATAATTCCAATAAACGTATTATTTTACTTTTCCATATAAAAAACATCATGTTTTTTTGTATGACTTAAATGAACAAAGAACTTTATATATCTTTATTTTAGCTATATTTCTCGGATTATTTAGCTGTCCTTTACGAGTTGATAAAAAGACGGATTTTATTTCCACCTCATTGATTTTATATTATTGCATTCGATATATTGGACACCTTACGCGATGTTCATCTTATTCGACTGATGAACGTCGCTGGAGTGTAACCGAAATCGTGACTAACATCTTCGTTGAAACGCTCTGAGGCGCCTCGCACAGATAATCTGCCTATTTGAAATACGATCGAAGCCCCGTGAGAAATCCCACGCAGGCTCGCGCTACTCGCAATCAACGGCGATTTTAACGAATGGATTTTAGCGTGCTGCTGTATTCGAGTGGATTACGTGGTCGACTGGAAACACGGAGATGAAAAAAAAATAAGGAGAAAAAAGGGGAAAAAGAAAGTGGACAGAATGGTCGATCGGCCGCTGAATCAGCGGCGAACGACGCACGCACAGAGATCCATCGATTCCCATCTTGATTCCTGGAATTAATACTGGAGCTCCCCGCCATCGTCGTCGTCGTTCGATCCCTTGTTGGATCCCATTCATGCGAGTCAGGCGCCAACGGTGTGGTGATTCAGTTGAGAAAACAACGTCGTCGATATCTCGTGGCACCACGAGGAACGCTCTTCGATTGCGTTATCGCGCGAATGGATCGATCGTTGCAGGGTAAATCTCTATCATCGATGATCGCCCGCACGCTCCGTCGCGATCTTGTAAATCCTGTCCTACCTGTACTCGCGCGTGATCTCTTCTAAATCCACGAAAGGGCGATGGTTTATCCATCGTCGTGCTATTCGTAGAAAATCCGTGTGGAAATTAATCGTAAAGTACGATCTTACGGATATCGAGTGAAACGATGTGTCGTGCGATTCGAAGATTTTGCGCGTGGTTCGAGACGATTTTTAATTAGTGAAAATATTAAGATCGACTATAATTCGTTAGTTTTGATAGGTTGGAACGCGTAACGAGTTTATTAACGTATTTACATCTTAGTGACAATCGTCTTTGCGATTTTGCGCGTCGACTGGTCAACGCTGATAATTACGTTGGACATTATTATCATCGACGTGTGTAATCTTTTAGATATTGCCATTATTGTCGTTCTTCGATTATTTTTGTATTGGATCGTATCGATGTAGAAAAAATGTGACCGTGTATTTTGGGAAGTATTCGTATTTCGGAGAGATTAAAATAGATAAGATGTATCTATAGAAAGAATACGAGTTGTTTTTATATCGATAATGAATCACGAAAGGAATACCTGCAAATTATAATGCGTAAATAAATAAATTTTATTTGATTTGTTTCTTACGTTACAGTAAGTTGTAATTTTTTACAATATTATAGACACGCTATTGATGTATTGCGATATATAAGCATTACTTTTAGAAGTAAGATCGATGAGTTTCATTTTGTTTGGAAAACATTAACTATTGCAGTCGTACGTAGAATTACTGTTGAAAATTAATTATTTATTCGAAGCTCTCGTTCGGACAGAGATACGTGTCAGACAATTTAATTAAATATCATAATATCCGTTTTTATCGTATCATCCAGCTTTACCCGATCTAACGGTCATCAAAAAATTATAAAACTTTTTTATCAAAATTAAATCGTCACTCTTTCGAATTCGATAAAACGATTTAAAATGTATATCGAAAGTAATGCCATTAAGAACTGTAAAGAACAACGAATTTTTAGCGTGTGTATCGCTTGGAAAAGGGTAGGAAAAGAAGCGGTTCGAGTAAAATTCTTGAAAATTACCAACAAGAAATGTCTAAAACAACCGATACTGAAATGTAACGAATACCTAACGTTATTTTACTACAAACGACAAACAATACTCTATCGTTAGAAGTCGATTCGAAAACTTACTACCAACATAATACCTACGAATTCACGTTAGGATCGACCAAGGTTTTGAGAGGACGACCAAAATATTTCTAACACGCTAACAGCCAAACTTTAGGAGCTGGTATTACGTACGGACACGTGGCGATAAATCGCATTTCGTAAACTTACCGCGAAAAATCGAGACTCTACGTTACCTCTGAACGTTGCAGGGACCGAGCTAAGGGGTTTCCTTTCGCCTAACTTTTCATCCTTTTTCTCTTCCAGGCAAATGGGAAAAAAGCCCCCGGGTAATCGTCAGCAACACGTTCACTGGCGTTCAAGCAAGAAGTTCCCTCGAGGACCCGCTCGATCCTCCAAGTACGCGATTCTTCAGTGGTACCGAGAGGAAAATCGAGCTAGCCACGTCGAAGGGAACCGCTTCGAAATCGACGAACTTCCTTCCGGCCGCTTTCTCGCCGTCGGAGTGGCACCAAATCGAGTTAACATCCGTGAGAAACCGCCGCTTACTGCCGGTCCAGTACGCGGCTGAGGACCTCGATGACGCACGGCGACTTCCAGGAAACGGTGAATCCGAATCGCGTCGTTTCACTGGTAACATCGAACGCGACGAGGTCGTTGTTGCTTTCGATGAATCATCAGGGCTGTGGGGAAGATGACGAACTCGCGAAAGATTCGACTCCGGGTTCGCTCGCAGCCTCCTTCTTGCCGTCGTCGACGGAAAATCGGGGCGCGACTGATGCCACCTTGGACGACCAGGTGCCGGTGCGAAGGGACGTCGAACGTTTGGAGCCAACTCGATTCGAAGATCAGACAAAATCCGTGGACGATACGAAGGACGGAAGCCGCGATGGACCGGAGCCGATGACTCTGGAGGATGCGGATTTCGAACCGGTTATGGTGCCGTTTGGTAGGCGTTGTTGCTTCTTCCTCTGTCCCTTTTTCCAATGGAACGTTTGGCCGCTCTTTTTTTATTGTATTAGGTTTACCGGGAAGTTCCGTCACATAATGTCATCGCAAACTCCAACATTGACACCTTCGACCATTGCATTTCTATGTATCTGCTCGATATATTCGAGAAGAGATGGTCAGCAACCGTAAAAGTTATATTTTTCGGTAAATATTTATTAATCTATCGAAAACGTATTGGTTTCTTCTCATTCAAAAATGAGACTCCCGCGAACTACATCCTCCAGCGGTGCGGGCCGAAACAATCGTAGAGGACAGCAAAGGGCAGGAAAGGATATTTTCGACGAAAAGGGGGCAACATATCACGCCCTTCGTCGATCGTTTTATCCTTTTGGCTTTTTCGAGGACGACCTCGAATATCGAACGATATACACGCGGATTACCTTTGTCTCGTTTTAATCGCGCCATAAAAATTGCTCGATTCGTCCATTGTTTCGGCAACGCGTCGTTTTCCCTTGCGCCCCTCTTTTTCTTTGTACTGATAATACGGACGGTTTCAGACCCATCGGAATGGAACTCGAGTCACGTGGACGCGTGGATATCGTGGTGCAGTCGTGCTTTCTCGATAGAGCCGCCGCCATCGAAAACGAATCTTCCGACCACCGGAAAAGAACTGGTAGAGCTTACCTTGGAACAGTGGCGTCGCGTTCCCGGTGGACGAATTTTGGCTCGGCACCTCGGTTGTTTGCAGTTGCAAGCGACCGGCATTCACAATCCCGCGTTGATGCAGGACGATAAGGTCGATGCTGGTAAGTCGTAATGAGCGCGATACGAGACGATGTTAACACGTTGATTTCACAAATCGACGAGATCGACGAACACCCTGCGTAGTTTTAACAGATTGACGACGCAATACTGCGAAATATTTTTGCCATTCTTTTTGGTTTACAAGTGAAATATAAACGCACTTATTCCGCTACATAAATTCTTTTATTTGAAATTGGCTGATACAATGATCGATGATGCTACCAAGATTTTTTTAGCGCGGTAATTAATATAGTAAAGCATCGCCACTTACCAAGAGGTATTAAGTTCTTCAAATTGAGACACCATTGTCGAATTTTTCAAGACTGATTTAAGGATAAATAAAGCCGTTGAGCTATAATCGCAAGAAGTGATTTATTACCTCGCATCTTCGATAACCGAAATCTGAACTTCGCGTCTCCCGTCGACGATGCGTTAGAACACTCGAGTGTGATTCAACCGTTTACGTCAGCCGTCCGATACATTTAGTCGCTAGGATCTTAAGATCTTATCATTACACCATTAAACCGTTACACCATTTAAGATCTTTGCACCATTTTTCAAGAAATTGGAATAATAATCCAGAAGTACGCGATCGGAGGCAATGTAGAAGATGATACGAACTCGATTCGAATCTGGAACGTCATTGGTGTGACGCACGATACATCGATTTATTCGTATTACTTCTGTTCTATTTCGTATTATCGCGTAATTTCGTTAAATCGAGAATCAATCGAATGGTCTTCAACGTTTCCGTGTTGAAATCTTAGCCTGGTATCGGCTGGCGGCACACGTCCCTCGCAATAAATCCGAATGACACAGGGTCCACGAGGATCAGGAGGGGTTAATGGGGGTCCAGATCCACCGAATCAGAAATGACCGGAAGAGGTTAACCGTTCTCCGGGGTCGCAGTCGAGCTCTTGATTCACTCGCGCGCCACTTCGACCTTATCTGGGGCACTTAACGAGGGCGCGATCTCTATTAGAGATAAAGTCGGTCCGGCGGAAAAGTAAATATCGGCTACGATAATAGTTTCAACCACCACGCGCCTGCCTTATCCTCTTCGATGGGGTATTCGATTGAACGAGAAAGGGAGGAAGTAAGAGAAACGAAAAGAGGGTGGGGGGATGAACGAACGAACGAAAGGGACGACTGCGGAGAAAAAAGGAGACGTATGTCGGTCATTCGTATGATTGCGTCGATAAACTAAAAATACTATCGACGATCTTTTTTTTATCCCGCCTCCTTTTTGCGCTGGATTCTTCAACTTGTGCCAGTTTGCACTCGTGTGTTTTTAATTTAGTTTGTGTTTTCTTTGCCACGACATCAACAACCCATATCCGTATCATAACCGTACCCTCGTTCCTTTTTTTCCCAACTCCCACGCGATCTCCCTTAGTTTCACCAATAATCCGTATCATTTCATACCTTAACCATATCCTCGTTTCTCTTTTTCCCTCCTCCCACGCGATCCCCCTTAATTTCACCAACGGTCCGTACTTGGATCTATTTCTTACGATTAATACGTGCTTCAGAGGAACGTCACTCGACCAATAGCGCTAAAAATCACGTTCCATGACGAATCTTTCCTCGACTTAAGTAAATTGTCGATCTGCATCGCTCGGACCCCTATTCAAAACGCTTCCGCGCATTCGACAACGATCTCTTCCTGCCTGTCACTTTAACAAGCCGTCGAACATCGCGAAAGTCTACGGACGCTTCTCGCTCGTTTTTTCTCCGGAAGAGAGGTCAAACTCACCTACCTTTAGGATCGAGGACATCCGGAAAGCGTTCGATTTAGCCAGGTCGATCGCAAACGAGGAAAAGAGCTGGGAAGTTCGCGTTTGAACGAGAAAAAGAAGCTGTCTCCCGTGGCAAAGAGAGAAAGAGGTCTCGACGGAGAGGTAGCAAGGGTCGCGGTGGCGTCTTCGCCGCGAGAAGAGGCAGTCTTGGCAGGCTAAGCCCTAGAGATATATCGTCCGTTTGAATAACGTTGTAGGTCCTCCAGCGCGAGTCCGTTCCTCCCCCTTGCCTTCAGCTCGACCTCCACCTCCGTCTCCCTCGCGCTTGCCGTTTATTAAACGAATCAGTGTTATCGTGGCGAGAGAAACGAGAGAAAGACAGAGAGAGGGAGCGAAAGCTGGAACGACCTAGAGGATCGGCGAACGAGCGCGCCTCGGAGCAAGAGAGACGCACGGCGTACCTAGAAATGACGAGGGAGAGAGGAGGAGGATGGAGATAGAAGGCACGGGAGGAGGTGAGTCCTCATGAATAAACCATCGAATGTTTAGGGCGGCGGGAAGGCGGCGTGGGGTCGCAACCCCCTCCTCCCGCGTCTCTTCACCTTTTCACCACCCGGGCAAACTCTAACGGGCTTGGGGCGGTAAGCTCGCCACGGGGCGCGGCTATATTGTTTTCTTGATGAGCGCGAAACATCTCTTGGCTCCTCGCAGTGTGCGGGACAATTTTACGCCGATCGCGGTTCGCGATGTGTCGCCTGCCGTCGAGATCTTCGCTTTTCGATTTTCCGAAACGAACACGATCGAATTGAGTGATCTTGATGAGGTTCTGGGTCCAGTTGCTTTCCGATGGATCTTCGATCGTTGGAGATAAACGGAGTTGGGTTCGAACGACGTTCGATTATATTCTAGCTCTAGGCTTCCACAAGTATCATCGATGTACTTGTTACTTGTACTTCTTAGCACATCGTATCGTGTTAGTTCAATGACGTTTCCTAAACGATGACAGGGTAGCTTATACGTGCAACCTCCTAGGTAAAAAATTCGATTAAGCCATTTTTAACATCAAACCTACCGAAGTTTCGCGTCTACCTATTTCTATCGTGACCGGTCCTTAAAACAAGTTGTTGCTTTTGCTATAAAAAAACCGAAGAGCCCCGATCGTCGTCAATTATCGCTCGTTAGCTATTGGGTCACCCTCGCTTTCGTAGGAGAAAGAAACCCGGAAGAAACAAAAGTTAAGAGGTGAAAGAGGTAACGACGCGTGGGAGAAGGAAGACAAGGAGACGTCTGAGAAGCGGGCTCGAAGATTCGGAGTGTAGCAATGGTACTCGTCGCGGTAGCGCGGGAGAAGTAGGAAAGAAGGGAGGAGGAGGCATTCCCTCGCACGTACAGGGGTGCAAAGGTATTCATTCCATCGACGAGCCAGTAGAGTGGGGACGATAAGGGCTGAAATCACAAGGGGGGGCCAAGGGTCGCTCAGTTACTCTTTGTCCACCGAGCGACGGCGAGTCTTTATTACGCGTATCATCGCGATCGGTACGAATCGCTTAGCCTCTATCGTACTTTTCCCAGGGATTTACGTCGATTTTTGATTTCTCGCGGCAACTCGCGCGTTCTAGAGGCATGCGACGAGATCGTTCGTGTAGTAACCGTGTCGAATCGTTGCTTCATCTCGAAGGTTGTCAAGGCAAACATCGACGGAGTTCCTTCGAGTGGGATCCTTCGACGATTAATTGATCCTGGTTGGTGGATCCAAGCGTCGCTCTTTTCGGGTAGATGAGAACGACGATTTCGTCGAATGCCCGTCGAATGGCGACAACTTCCAGGACTTTGTCGATCAAGGATACGCGTCACCTCGAAGAAGTATGGGCCTGTCGTCCACCGGTGTCGCGTACGGTGAATGGTTAGGCTAATAAAGACCGTTCGACGCGTTATGTGGAGGATTCAGACTCACCCTCTGCATCTTCAGCAGGACACCAGGTTACATCCATCGGCGGCTGCGATCCTCTACAACGGTATATCGAACTGCGACAGAGGCTTTTTTCTATCGGTGATAGAGCGACGTGTCGATTGAATCGCGTAGGGCTTCTCGATGGATTTCGAACCCATTCTATTCGCAGTTTCGTTAAAACCTAATTCTAAAAATTGTTACGTTATCGCAACAGGTCCACACCTTTTTGATTTTAAGTTGTTTCTCCTATTCCTTCTATCGTAAGAAGACGTTCCTTCTCTTACGTCTCGTGAATCTAATTTAAAGAGCGATTAGGTACTTTAATAATGACTTCGATTGATTATAAGAAATTCGTATATCGTTTATTTCAACTCTGCCGACTTTATTGTTACCATTGCCAAAGGTAGATCGTACGTAACTTTTTATTTCGCATTGTGAGTAACTGAGAGCGCTTAGATTTAAACGTCGACGTCATAAAATCCAATTGATCGTACTGCCGTCATTTTCTTGGAAACTATAAAGACCAAAAGGTAAAGAGCAAATATGTTGATTAATATCTAGTCTCGCGAATGCCTCGATTTACGTAACAGCTGCAAACCGCAACTTATCCACGCGATTCTCGCGCTAAAGTCAAAAGGATACATAATGGGTACTGTATCGAGGAAGGTCGATCAGTTGGCTCCTTTTCTCAAGACTTCTTTGGAGATCCGTTATTCCTGCCCACTCCCCTCTCCTATACTATCAAAAGACCGCAGGCATTCGCTGAATGTCCTTGACGTCGGCGAAAGAAAAAGACAAATTGGAAGCGTCTGGGCTGGGTATAAACGTACATGTACGTACACGATCGAGGTAGAATCGAATCGATGAAGATAGAAAAACAAGTAGCTAAAATTCCATAACGTTTGTCGTATTGGCGTGAAAATCGATCGAATTGGTCTGAAATAGGTACGGGCATAGGCAATGCATATATCCAAATAAAAATCGCAGAAATGAACAACAGACAAAGATATCTCAAGAATGAATCAAGGATAAATCAAGAAATGTTTCAAACTACCAAGAGAGCAGAGAGAGAAAAAATAAAATACGACGTAGAGGAAAGGATGGAGAGCTAAAAAGAGACTTCGCGCCTCTCTTTCTCTCTCTCTCTCTCTCTCTCTC
>JAITYT010000759.1:2841628-2852687 GCA_025433975.1 Liostenogaster flavolineata
GTTGGGGCATCATCGGTGCATGCGTATTTCTGTTTCATGGCACGCTAGAGAGGCTCAGCCTCCTACAACGTACTTGCTCCCTGATTGGATCGACAGCTGGTAGCGGTGGCACCGGGGCGGTCGGAGGCGGACAGGTTCAGCTCTGGCAGTTCCTGCTGGAGCTCCTTTCGGATTCGTCGAACTCTTCCTGCATCGCGTGGGAGGGCTCCAACGGGGAATTCAAGCTAACCGATCCAGACGAGGTGGCGCGCAGATGGGGAGAACGGAAGAGTAAACCCAACATGAATTACGACAAACTGTCGCGTGCGCTCAGGTAACAGGCACACGTACTTAGATGTTGATATGTAATATAGCATATTTACATTTTTTGTTCGCTTTCGTCTTGTAAAATGACGTAAAACGCGTAATTTCCAGACGCTGAACTCCGTTTATTCATTTTTTGAGATTAAGAATTAAATTAGGATCCGATCGAAAACGAATATTCAGATTTAATCTTATCTAGGCTTGTATCGATGGATGCTGTTGGACCTGACGCAATAAACGCTTCGCTAGCAGATTAAAAGATTTATTCGTCTTAGGCTAGTTTCATCTAGGATGACGTCAGTCTTTTAGTCTGTTTCGAATGAAGTTCGGGGAGTCAGAACTGCGAAAAAAAAATCGGACATACCTTCGTACTGAATCATATCGAACAGATGTTCGAGAAAAGATTCGCGTCGTTCGAGTCCTTGTTAAGACGTCTTTCTTCTCGTACAACTTTAGCGTTAGAACGATCTTTAGGAGTAACCCACTTTTTTCCAGATTGTTTCACACTTTTCTCCTCTTTCTCTTATTCTACGAGGTTAGTTAACTTCGACGATACTCTCTAAAAGTCAAGCGTGTTGAATTTGTATCCATCGACTTCTTCTTCTTATCTTCCAATTGGGAAGATCTTCGATCGTCTTACATCTGTATAACGATAATCAGCTATCAGATAATCAAGGCTCAGTTAATAACGTCTCGATGATCCTCCCTTGAAGGTATTACTACGACAAGAACATAATGACGAAGGTTCATGGGAAACGTTACGCGTACAAATTCGACTTTCACGGATTGATGATGGCATGCCAAGCGCAAACGGGTATTACGTTAGAGCCGCCGACAACGACCAGAGGTACCGGCAACAATTGTCATCCCCATCACTCGCATCATCACGGACACCATCATCATCATCACCATCATCATCACTTGTACTCGACGGGGGCGTCGCCTTCTCAGCATACCTCGATACAACCACCTCCACCACCGCCGACTCATTACTGTTGGCCCTATCATCGATATTCGTCATCGACGTAACACAGACTCCATGTTGCACGGCTGACTCTAACGACGCAATTTCAGTCGTGTCTTCTATTCTTCCGACGGGAAGTTATGTGAAAAGAAGAACGACGTCCTTTCATCGTCTCACTTTATTTTTTTTACGTAGGACATCAACGTCTGCATTCTTATCGTTTTGTCACGAACCGATGGATCGTGATGGCAGAGAAAGTGCAATTAAATCGACAGTTATTTCATTCGCCTTGGTATATCCTATCTATCTTGTGTTAATTTCGATGCATTTTTTCCGCAACTTTTATTCGAGATAATTTAGAAATCGAGATAAATAGAAGAATAAATTCGCTCTTTTCTACGTTACGTAAATATAGTGAAGCGAGGGAAGATATTTTATTGTTTTAGTGAACTTTTCAACCGTTATATATATTTTTGTACCTTACGATTAATCGATATTGGTAAGCTACTAAAGCCTTTCCATAAATGTATACATTTCTCATGTAGTGTATTTTCATGATTGTTGCGTATTTTTAGATTTACACGTGGAATAAATCGCGCAAACGTACCGTATGTTCAATCAAATTTCAAAGTTATCATTACATTTGTACAAAATACTTGAAGCAGACCGTTTTTTCTATCCATTTATAAGGATTGGTTTAGTACTTGGAATAGTACTTAGAATACGTTTAGATTAGATGGAGATATTTTAAAGAAGAAATGAAGTGTAAACACCGATGTATAACAACGAAGTTGAAGTATAACAACGATGAGTTGTAAAAGGCACTGTACTTTACTGTGTAATTAAATGATATTGTAAATATAAGAAATATACGTACTTCGATAGAATATTATATTATATATATATATATTTCTGCAATATCGCTTTCGATGAATATAACATTTTTTCTCATATAATTCTTGTTCAATCTTCGTACAAATTTTGTAAGCGTAATTCTTCCATGTAAGCCTTCCATGTAAGCGATGTAAAAGGAAACGAAAATAAAGAATCTATCTAAGAAATTTAGACGAATTTAGCTTTAAATTTCAATAAAATACGATGGAACAAAATTAATACTTTCTAGTTTTGTTTTATAAAAACAAATAAATAAATTTAGGAAAAGAATTGAACGTAAGAAATTATCTCTTTTTATATTTTATATTTAAGCATTTCTTAAATATTCAAGAAATTTATCTTTTTTTTTATTACCACACAACAAATTTCTTTGTATTCGTTTAGAATTCAGAAATAATTTTAAACGATTTAAATGATTAATGTGTTTATTACTGAGAATTTATTTACATAGATGTTATAATTTATAAATCTATAAATGAATTGAAACTGTTTTATCGATTACCGACTAACCGACTGACGGAACAAAAGCTTAATAAGTACTAGTATTTACTAATAGATGTCGCTCTATGTCAAAAACTTGACCAATCAAATTGCGAATTTACGTCGAAGTTTCATATGCTACAGCAGTCGCCATTTCTTTTTCTTCTTATGAAAAGGTAAAAGGAAGCACGTTGTGCATCGGTTTACTAAAAATCTGCTTATTACGATGCCATCGCTATAATATTTTCATATAGAAGTTTTTTAGTGTAACGAGTAAAGCAAATATATTAACAACATCTCATTATTTCAGGTTTCCAACTCACAAAAAGAATGTCAGATTTGGAAAAGTAAGTGTACCCAATTATTGATATTAATTTTTTACTTAATACTTCGTAAATTTGATGATATTGCTATAAAGGAGTGTGCATTATTTAAGAATTATTTTTATATGGACTGTTATTTATTTATTGTTCATTGAGAAAATACGAAAATATGTATTAACATTATTTATTTCCGACATAACCGTACACGTATCGGTAACCTCAAACGAAATAGTACTTTACTTCGATATTACTTTCTTTTTGTAGTAATGATGGACCGTCTACGATTACAGCAGGAGGTTCTATGGATGTAAACACAGCTTTACAAGAAGTTTTGAAAAATGCACTCATTCACGATGGTGTTGTTCATGGACTTCACGAAGCCGCGAAAGCACTGGATAAGTAAGTCGAATTTGGATGCTTGAAAAGATGTTCACTAAAACAATGATAATATTTTTGGCTCCCTCTTCTGAAAAGAACCCATATATTATTCTGTTGATTTTATGCCTTTCTGATTATTCGATAGCAATCAGTAGTCGAAGTTATATATAAGTTAGGGTTTTATTAATATTGTTTGGTTGTTTTTCAGGAGGCAAGCGATGCTGTGTATTTTGGCCGATAACTGCGATGAACCTATGTACAAAAAATTAGTTCAAGCGTTATGCAATGAACATCAGATTCCACTTATTAAAGTAGACAATAACAAGAAACTCGGCGAATGGGCGGGTCTTTGTAAAATTGACAGTACTGGAAAGGCGCGCAAAGTTGTTGGATGTTCGTGTGTTGTCATAAAGGTATATATTTAGTAAATCTGCTATTGTAATTGTCTTGTCCTTTCTTTATATAACTTATGAATATTTATTATATCAATATCTTTTAAAGTTTATGAAATTTATATGATGACACTTGAGGCTCCCTCATCTGAGCAGAACCCAATAATTATATCCTGCTGTAATGTGCCTAACTGATATTTTATATTTAAGTTTGTTCGATATACGAATTAATTAATTTCATTCCATAACACAACTTTTGTTTTTATAGGACTTTGGAGAAGATACACCAGCTAAAGATGTTTTAATGGAGTATTTGAAACAAAGTTCTGTACATTAAAGACCTTTTAATAAAATATTCAACAAATTTTTGTAGGTACATATCACTTATTGCTATGGTACATTTATATTTGTGAAAGTAATTTTTACTTTACGAATTTGCCTGATAAATAGTAAATAATTGTTATATTATTTATTTATACATTATCTTCGTCCTTATTTTGTGCGAGTTTATCACAAAAAGGTTTATGATTTGTCCAATCTTTTACTTGACATTCTCTATGAAAATAATATAAAAGTAATATTAAAAGATATGAATGGAAAAATTAGTGACAATTTAATCTATGAATTTTAAATAAATGATATGCTGTTACAAAGAGTATAAAGCGTACCTTCCACAATACCAGGCTTCTTTACATTTAGAACAATGCTTTTTAGCCGTTTCTTCGCAAAGAAAGCACTTTTTGACATCTATGCATTCTAACTTATCTAAATCGTACGCATCACTTAAAATCTGCGCAGCACTTTTTATATAATCTGTATCCTTGGTAAATATAAATTTAGATTGATGCCTAGCTAACTTTTTCCATTTTTTTTTATACTTATCCAAAATTGACGCTTGTATCTAAAATCGAATAGTATTTTGTTGATTGACTGTTAATCGATTATTTGCATTCATTCATGAAAATAAATTAATCTCTTTACCTTTGGGATTACTTCTACATTTACAGTACGAGGTGCAGTTGAATGTACTTGAGAAATAGATAAATAACTCAACCATCTTTTTAATTCTGTTAAAGGAGCAATTTGATCTAACACGACTTCGTGTAAGTATTTTTGTAACTAAAAATACATATATCATATAAAAAATTACTTTAACAATAAATTCCATCAAATACCTTTAATAATTGAGACGATCTATGTTCTGTAATTTCATAGTATGGAGCGCATTTTGGATTTAGCAGTAATTCTCGTAAACCAAACCATACTTGTCCTTCCATTTTTGAAATTTTTCCTTCTTCACCTTTTTTAATTTTATTCCACTTTCCATCATATACCATAGTTTCTCCTAAAGTAGATACGCGATAGTCAATCGACGTAGTTAATAACGCAACTGAATTAATTACCTTCTGCATCTTCTTTCATCCACGGATGATCTTCAATGAGTTGAACAAATAAATACGGAATGTCATGCATTGTTAACATTCGAGAAAGTATAGAAAGAGGTAAATCGTTTATAAATTCGGCCAAGTAACGAAGGATTGAAATACATCGCATACCAATATCAAATTCGAATTCCTTCTTCTTCTCTAAAATTTCTTCTAAGCATGAGCTAATAAAAAATATTTAAATTATGAATATTAAAATAATTAGGAGAATTCATTTTTTCGAATATATTCGAATAACTTACTTAGGATCTCTTAAATTCTCATAAACTTCAATGTTATTCACGTCAAAAAGGGAATTTACGTTTTTTACGGAATAATCGACAAGATCATGAACTGTGTCATCCATTACGTATACGCTTTCACAATGAAACATAACATTTTCCATCAAAGAAACAGCTACATCTTCATGATAAAAAACACTGAATAGCATAAATGTGTTTTGCGGTTCTTCGTTTATCTCTATCAAAAGTGGAAATACTTTGTGTTTCCAAATATCTATTTGAATAGCTTCATGCACAAGCACAGGTATCTATAGAAAATGAAAAATTGTCTATGAAAAGAAATAATGAGCAATAGGATGTGATAGAACGTATCGTACATTTTTAATAACATACTTTCTTCAAAGAAACGAAACATTCTTTAACGGTTTCTTCTCGTAACCCATTGATTTCTAATGTACTTTGTTGATTTAATAAAAGCAATTTTTTATGATATTCCAACCATCTAAAATTATAAAAGTGTCTCTGGTATTTAAAAATGTATTTTCAGAATATTACGAGGAATCGATTAAATTCAACTTATAAAAGATACTACATAGTAACATATTCTAATAATGCAACTGTTTTATGTCTTTTGATTAAGAACAAAGTGTAAACAAATTCTCACTTCTTTGTACCAACATCTTCCAGTTCGGAAATTTGTAAATTTTGAATGTATGCTTCTATTTCCCATGGCGCAATTATATATTCTGTATGAACGGACATATTTTATAGATTATCACGTACACTGGGGTTTGTCAACCATTTGTAAATAAATTGTGAAATTTGGTAACCCAGGAAATATTTGTCGATTGATCAATAAACGTAATTGGCACTTTTTACATAGTATTGTTGAAATAGATACTTTTTATCCAAAAATAAATAATATTCCTTTTGTTGGGATTCTAATTGGTAAACATTTTGAATACTTTGTTTCATTCATGCATAATTTAATTTCGTAGATTTTTTACACATTGTTAGTATTCTTCAAAAAATATAATTTGCCAATATACTTTGTATATATTGCATTATACATTTTGTGACTTAACTTTTAAGCTTTTAAAGTTATTAAAGGAAATACGAAGGAAGTAAAAATAGTTTCATAAAATATTTCTATTTACTTCTTTTTAAACTTATTTTTTACGATACTGCATTTGTACATCTTAAATGATTTCGATGTAATGTATTTTGTTGACTAACCTCAACGTATCTTTAAATCTATTTCATAAATTTTCTATAAAAAGTATTCTGTACATAGAAAAATGATATACAACAAATATTAAGTATATTTTTCGCAAAATAATGACAAAGAAGTACATAATTATGTACAATTAGAGTTTATTGTTTTATTTTAATGTTTTGATAATTGATGTATATTCGTCGATGCTTATCAGTGACAGATATCAGTATCAGTATAAGATGTAAACAAACAATTCTTTGCCGAATAGTAATACGTTCGTAGAACGAAAAATTAAGCTATTTTCGTAAAATAAATATTCTGATTTTAAATTGATAGGAGGGGCTACGTTTATTCTGTATATAAAAGTTCACATAGATTTGTAGCAACTTATTTCTTAAGTTTCTTTGATTCTTAACCTATCTTAGGTTATGATGGAGTTGGAGACGCTATTACGAAATTCTATTTCAAAAAATAAATGTAATTAGACAGGTGTTAAATAGAGGACAGTTTACAATAACGTATACCTATATATGTAATGTGATTTATAATTTTTGCTTTGTAGGTGAAGAAAGATTACAGGACAATGAAGAAAAAGAGGACGAATATTTTCAACAAATATATGAGCAATGGAAAGGTTCAAAAGTGAAAGACAAAGATTTAACATACAAAGTGATTCCAAAATTTTATTTTAAGGTATTTAATTTATCATATTTATGTAATATAATTAACATTATGCTTTTAGCATATTCATTGTTTATAATATTGTATTTACACGTCGTTTTCTTATTTGAATTATAATATATTTTAGCTACCAAAAGAAGATGAGATTTTACCACAGAAATTGCACGAAGAAACACGTGCACTATTTTTACAAAGACGTTCCAGGCAATTACTTGATAATAATGAGTTGAAAGCATTATGGGTTTTATTAGACAAATATTACAGTCCACCTCTGTCGAGAGACGAACAATTGATCAATTATGAAGATTTCAAAAAAGTTGGCAAGTTAGCAGGCATTAAATGTAGCCCTTACTTTACAGCAGTTGTATTTGCAAAACTTCAACAAGGAGATCCTCATGGTAGAATTAGTATAATGGCCTTGTTTAATTATGTTATGAGGAAAGTATGGTTACATCAAACACGTATTGGACTTTCTTTATACGATGTTACTGGACAAGGTTACCTTAGAGAATCAGTAAGATTTTTATATCATTTTTACAAAAATAATATATATTACATTTGGCATACATATTTTTATTCTATTAGAATTATGTTTTATTATTTTATTTCTATGCAGGATTTGGAAAATTATATATTAGAATTAATACCAACACTACCGCAATTAGAAGGTCTTGAAAAATCATTTCATTCATTTTATGTATGTACAGCTGTTAGAAAGTTTCTATTTTTCCTGGATCCTCTTAGAACAGGAAGAGTTCGAATACAAGATATTTTAGCATGCAGTTTTCTCGACGATCTTTTAGAATTACGAGATGAGGATTTGCCAAAAGATTTGCAAGAAGCAAATTGGTTTTCAGCACCTTCTGCGCTTAAGGTTTACGGCCAATATCTTAATCTTGACAGGGATCATAATGGAATGCTTAATAAAGAAGAACTTACAGGGTAGTATAAACGCTTTGTAGACACATATTTGTATTATACCTGAACTAAACAATCATACTTATCTTTAAAGGTATGGAACGGGTACGTTAACTGGTGTATTTCTAGAAAGAGTTTTTCAAGAATGCTTAACTTACGAAGGTGAAATGGATTATAAAACGTATTTGGATTTTGTCTTAGCTTTGGAAAATCGTCATGAACCTCAGAGTTTACATTATTTATTTCGATTTTTGGATATCAATAATCGCGGTTATCTCGATACATTTTGCCTAAATTATTTTTTCCGTGTAAGTTTAAACATTTATGTAAATTAATTTGATTCACTAACGATTATTTCTGAAATGAATGTTTAAAAAATAATCGTCTTTTATAGGCAATACAAGAACAGATGATCAATCATGGACAAGAGCCTGTAAGTTTCGAAGATGTAAAAGACGAAATATTCGATATGGTAAAACCAGCAGACCCGTGTAAAATAACTCTGCAAGATTTATTATCTTGGTAAAATAAGAATTAATTAAAAAAAAAATTTCTTTTAATTGTCGTTATATATAATAGATCGTTCGGTATAATAATTGGAAACATTTTAGTGGGCAAGGTGATACAATGGTCAGTATTTTAATAGAATTTCATGGATTTTGGGCTTACGAAAATCGCGAAGCTATGGCGGTCGATACAGGAGATGAATCATCACATGTTTGAAGTGATTACATGTGATACAATTTCTACGTAATACAAAAATTACTTGGATCGATTAGAAATTTTGAGTGTTTAATCTCTTATGAAAATATCGTTTTGATTATATATTTTTAAGCCTAGCAAAACTTATTTATTATTTTTGTAAGGAAAAAAACGTTGAATAAACAATATTTATTAATTATATTTTTCCTCGATGTTTTAAAGGAGTGTTAGGTAACTGTTTTATTATTGTAAAATGTAATCATGAAAAGTATTAAAATATAAATGATTAATATAAAATTTCTATCGCACAATCCTTCATTATATATCGATAAATTAAAACTAATATATTTCCGAGTGTATTTATCAATATTAATAATTTTTGTATATACGTAATATTACAGGCATTTTTATTCGTCTCGTATTTGACAACACAAATATTGGTTTATTATTAAAAGTATTCGTTTAAATATGATATTGTCGTATAAATTGTACTTTGTTTTGTTATCTATGTAAAAGCGTGGGAAGCATCACATGCGATAAGTTTCAAATTTATCATTTTAAACTCGCTTCCGAAGTAATCAGTTTGCCTATATCAATTTTTTATATTTACACCAATCAAAACGTCTTATTTTAAACGTACCTTTTCCTCAACACGCGACGCCCCCCAACGATGGTGGAGCAAATCAGTGAATCTGCTTCGTAGTTACTCCAATCGGTTAAACCATAGGACGCTCAATGCTGGTTTGAATTGTTAATGAAATCGTATGGTTTATAACGTTTATTTAAATTAGTCGTACACGTTTTTGTTTATGATATATATCTTCAGACGTTTTCTTCTTTAATGAACAAATGTTTTGCTAGACAAATATTAATGAAGAACATTCGTAAACGTAAACTATGTTTTAAGATTTTGACAAGCGTTGGGTATAATAAGCATGGCGGTTACATTTAAACACAACGGTCGGGAATAAGCATACTCCCTGAGTGACGCAAAGACGGTAGATGCGAGTCAAATTTATAAGATATTTACTTTCAACGTTTAATACCAGTGATTCGACTGTAAGGTACTTACAGATAACGTTTCCGATAATTTAGTGTTGAAATTATCTTGTAAGCGTCCTTTGAATACACATTGAACAATGGAGATGGATCCTTGGATTCAGGTACAATTCAAATATATGATTTAAGTGCCTTTAAATACTATTTGATAGTAGTAAAAGTAACATTTTAGTCATTTAAAATCTTCGAGATCTTATTTTATAATATCAATATCAATATCTCCATTTTTATTTGATAGCATGTAAAGATATACACGTGGTTTAATAATAATTATTGGTTTTTAATGAAAACAGTTTATATTTTTACTAAAATTTTTTTCTAATAACTATTTTAGAGATATTTTTAATAAAAAAGAAATAGTATTATTTTAAAGTATTTATCCTTGAAAATGTATTATTTTATATTATTTACTTTTTGTAAATATTAATTTGATAATCATATATCCTTTATATATGCAGCACATTTTGTAATATCTTTTTTCTTTTATGACGTCTAGCGAATGCTTGAACGTGCAAAAACAAGAGGTGAAAAATTAAATATGCAATTATCCAATGCAGGCCACGATATTAAGAAACGACGCAGTCCATTAAAAGATGTTAATGCGATTTTAGCACAAGGTATAAATATTGCTTTTGTTACTATACATTTCATTTGTGTTACTAAAGTAAATATAAGTGATTTTTAAATATTAATTAATATTACAGCAAATGGAAACAAGACACCTACAAAATCCCCGAGTACGACATCATCAGATAGTCCAACTGTTATAAAATCACATAGAAAATGTACTTCACCACAAGTAATATTTCAGGAAGAAAGTGAACAGGTTAATAAGGAAAATGGAGAATTAGGATTGAATAATGTTAAGTCAAAACTACAAAGGTTGGGAAAATTGTATTCTGGTAAGTCATAATGGATAGACGCCTACACGGGTCACTTAAAACTGGTTTCCAACACTAGTATATGCTTGTGTAAATGTGTCTATCCTTTGTATTACGTACATGATCTAGGTAGAACGACTATTATATTTACATACTTCCTGACATATTTACTGTGCTATTACCCACACACACACACACACAC
>JAITYT010000759.1:2856811-2871252 GCA_025433975.1 Liostenogaster flavolineata
TACTTTAAGGCCTGTTGTACCTGGATCCTTTGAAATACAGGATAGTGGATCCCTTACAGTTTCAGCGATATCTTTGCCATTAAGACGCGAATATTTTCGAAGTATTGGTACAAGTAAGTGTGACTTAATGTATTTAAGTATTTCTGTAATAACAACAACAACGACAATAATAATTAATTTTAAATTCAATATTTTTCTATAGATACATGTCTTCATTTTGTTTGTTTAATGCGGCATTTGGAAGAGGTGATACCTACACCTATAGTTGTAGCAGAGGCTGGCGATTCTTGTCTTCGCTTTCCTTCAACTTTAAAATTGCATAATTTATATAGTGATTTTAAGATTACCATTGAAATATACTCTCTTGAGACACAAGCTGAAATGCTTCCACATGAAGTTAAATATCATATTCACAGTAATGGAAATAGCTGGAATACTGGGAATAATAGCAATAGCAAGAAGGTAAAGTTGGGTGTTGAATGAATTTTTTAAATTTATCGAATAAACCAAGTAGTTCTGTTCTTCTGTATCGAGATTCTTTCAAAATTTTATAGTTTCCTGGTAAAACACCAAAAAAACTCTTAAAACAAGAAAGTCGATTGGTGATGCCAAGCGTGCAAAGTCCAGCAGGACCGTTTGCCGTACGATCTCCATCTTTCCAATTATCGGGTTACGTTATATTTAGTCTTAAAGAAGTACATCGTCAACAATTTACTTTAAATAAGGTACGAGATCGATATTGATTGTTCTATGTTAAAATATTTGTTACACAATATTTGGGATGCCATTGTAGGTTCCACAGCAATCACCTTTAGAAGGACGATTGCAAATGCATGTATCATGCGAGCCCTCAATTTCAGTGGAACATCGTAATTTTCTTACAATGTTTGAATATGTTTCGGGATTTGGTATTTGGCAACGTAGATGGTGCTTGCTTAAAGAAGCAGCACTCTCTTATTGGGAATATCCTCATCACGAGGGCAAGAAGACTCCGATAGGAAGTCTTGATTTACGAAGTAATTTTATATAAATTTGTTATTTCATCGTCGTATGAAATAATTAGTTTCATACAGATATTATATTGATTATTTTTCGGATCGTCCTAGGTATTTCTACAGTGAACGTGGAGCTGGCGCCATTCAATATTTGTATGCGTCCTAATACACTTTTACTTGAAACGAAGAGATCGCCACAACCAGGAGATTCGGATAGTCTTATTATGGTTGCAAATGGATCTGAAACTATAATTAGGTAATGCATACAATTTATTAATGACAATATGATTACCAATATAGTAATTATTAATAGAGAAATATTTATAGACATCTCCTATCAGCCGATACAAAAGAAGACAGATTGGAGTGGTGTTCGAAACTTAATAAAACTTTACACATAATTCGTGCTTGGGGTGGCACATCCCATTTCGATTAAAATAACGTAATTTCAAAAATTATTCTTTAACTTACAAATTGATGTAAGTTTTTATAATGATGTAAAAGAAAACGTGTACTTCGAACATTGTAGAATAGCTTCCCTTTTTTTGATTTCATTATATCATAATTTGACTAAATTTCTCGTGTTTTTTAAGTTATATAATTACAGTATACTGTTTTATATAATACTTTCTTATGCTTTTTTAATATTGTTTATTTAAAATAAAAAAAAATAAAAAAGATAAAAAAAGGTAGAGATAATATCATATTTTATCAAAAATAGGTAGAAGTAGGAATGTTATGCCATCGTTAAGAATAATAATCATTAAAATTATAGTGAAACATTTAATGAATTACGTCAAGTTAATTTTTATTCGAATTGTGCGTTTTCTTTGAATTAATATCAAATATAGTTCAAATTTGTGCCTAACCGTTTGGTCACGCTCCTCTTGTTTAGTATCTAAAAGTGACACAAATCGTACCAAGCGTTATCTTGCGACGAAATTTTCGCAAAGATCATCTGGCACTCGAATGGCTAAGAATATAATTGAGAGATGTTCCGATTATAGGCGAATTGATTTTGTTCTTTGCATTTATATAAATGATTGGAATGGTTTTATTTTTATCAACGATTTTTTTCGTGTTCTTTTTCTATATTAAACATAATCTTTTACGATGTGTTTCAGAATTATAATCAAGGTAACTGTTATTTGAAGTTTAACAATGTCGGATAGATACGAAATTAGTTGAGAAACAGAATCAGTCTTTATATTTTCGAAACCATTCTTCTAGTTTATCATTTATCGGATAAACTACATTTGGGCTATTATAATTTACGAATTATTAATACAAATTATCATTGCAGTATGATAATATTAATTATTTTTTGAGTATGCTTCTATAGTACACGTTTCTATAGAATATGTAATTATATCATACACTGAGTTCATATGAATTTATCAGTATATATTAATATATTGTATATAGATAAATTACTAATAAATTAATATTCTACTATTATATACATAGATAGATAAATCTACACATTATATATGTATACACGTGATTTTTTTTACAAACTTTGATGTTGAATTTTTACTTGTATATGTATGCAAGGTTTATTTGGAGAAACGAAGATACAACTTTAAAAGTACAAAACAGAATGTATACCTTTTTTACTTTTGACAAGTTTCTAAATGTTTCTTTGTTTTATCATACAAATAGAAATTCTTTATCTAGTTGATTAAATATCGAACTTTGATTTATACATGAAATAGTTCAATATAAATTTTATTCGTATAACATACACATTTTACTATGTAACTTAACTACATAGAAATGATAGATAACTTGAAAGAAATTATTTTTATCGACAATAATGCAAATATGATTATGATAATCTATACACGATAGTATGATTTGTAATGCATTTAGTTCAAAATATTAACCAATGATTTATGTAATAAAACGAAAATGCAGATTAAACATCGTTATGTTAATTTTGTATATCGATTTTAAGAAAAATAAAAATGTTTCTGGCAACATACAGTACAAAAGGAATATCAAAATTTTAGGATAATAAAATATAAAAGATATCAATTATGTATACATGTTTATTTGCACGTTCTGCATTGTTATTATAGATACATGTGAATACGCGTAAAAAAAGTACGTATCGTAATAAAATCTTTGTGACGCCCAAATAGATGCTACACCGTCGTCTCGCTGGGATTGCTTGGTAAGATTGAACTTTTGTCGTCTCTCGTTCAAGATGTTCGTTGGTAGTTTCGTGAAACTGTAAGACATGTACTGCGAATAGACACGCGTTTCTTTCGCGAATGCATACAATATCATTTAACTTGTAAATGCTTTAAAAATGCTCTTATTCAGTCGTTTGTTTCAACGTGTTTAATTATATCATTTTAAACATATATCGTGTTGCATAAGACTGTTACCCTCATTGCTGCTTCGTACGAAGTGTTAGTAAATAAGAATTTCTGATCGTCGATGTTCCGTAGTATTTATTAACATATCGAATTGTTAATTTCTTTTTTCCCCCACGAACACCGATATAAAAATGGAGCATTCAATCCAGTGCCGGGTTCTTCCACGATAACTCTGCATTTTTGAGGGACGAAACGCGTCTCGCATTGTACATGCAACGTGTAAAATAGGGTATCATCGTGCACGTTATATTATACGGGAATGTCGATGGTTGAAGAATCCTAGGTAACGTTATTAGCGCGGAACGTAAGTTCTCGACTTTCTTTATTTTGAAACCAGCTGAATGTTAGGGTGGAATCCGTCTTTATCCGCTGTATAATCGACCCTGTAATTAGATTTTTTAATAATTGTATAATTCCTTATTTAATTATCATTTCTGTTTAGACATAAAGCGTGATGTTTCAATCGAAATGGAAGAATTGGCTGGAATCGACATGGTATCCAATACGTTTACGATGGTAAGTGAAAACCGTTCGTCTATCTACGTTTTTTTTTTACGATACCTTTCATCGATGGCGTAACCTTGATGCTACGATGAGTGGTTTTCTTTTTTTATTACCTGTACGTGTGCCCGTCCGGCGCTGTGAAGGAGAAACTTCCCGTGACTGCCAATTCTTCGTCATCCGTACCTTCATTCCTAAGTTCAGCCGTTTCATCTCTTTTTTGACCGTCGCTCTGTTCATAACTAAAGTGATATCCACCGACTCCAATATTGTTTACCTCTTCCTGTTTTACAATCGTAATCTCGTTCGGATTACCTTGCGGTGCAGCTAGACTGACAACTAAAACCGTCGCCAAGATAAGGACCTGAAGAATGAAGAAACGGACAACTATTACGATCGAAATCGTTGCCTTCCTTTACATCTCGCAAATCGATATGCCAATTCATCCCGATTGTTGCATATTTTTAGATATTTCTTCGTATGTCATTAATTCTATATTTATCTCTGCGAAACCGTATCGCGATACGAATGGAAAAAATGGAATTTACAAAATGCCGTAAGAAACTCGAGCGATGTCATTACAATTACGCATCTGAAAAATTCTTAAAAATATCAAACTCGACTCTTTCTACGTCTGTTATCGCTTAATTTAAATCGAATTGCCGATATTTATCGCAATGAACGGCGATTGCGATTTTGAAGATTTAACATCGCCTTTGCGTCAGCAACTCGTGCGTTCGACGTACAATCTAGAATCGAGTTCTATCGTCGAATAGAACTGTCTGTAGGATCTATAAGAAGCATTATCGTTTCAGTCGATTTTGAGTCGACCTTTTGACTTCTAATCGTTCCGAACTCTGCGATAATTTACACGCTTCTCCGACAGGATCGATGTTCGACGAAGAAGCCGAGCTTCGTCGGATCGTCGGGCTTCGGCGCGAGAATTCGCGTGGACACGATCTCGTGGACGCCGGGCCTCTACGCTTTCTTAGCTGCCTTTAAAACACGCATCGAGAATCGTGCGTTGTCTCACGCGCGCACAAACAACACAGATCCTCTTCACTTTCACTGTTGCGCAAAGAAATTTGGGATGCTGCGCAGGACGACCGAAATCTCTCGCGTCTAATCGGGGACCAGAGAGAATCTCCTACGATCGTGGCGTTACCACGACGAATCCAATCGGACCGTTGTACTCGATTTAATTCTCGCTTTTCTATCTTTCAAAGGTGCAACAGCCACCCACCGTCTTCATGATGAGTCCCTCTTCTTCTTCTTTTATCGTAGCAACGATTTTAACTTCCCTTCGCTCTTTAACGGCGTACCGATACGTGTGATACCAAGGATGCACGGTGCATCTGCCTTTATATAGTTGGAAAATCGCGGTAGATGCATCCCCCCACCCGCGCTGGGCTCCAGAGATTTACGAAGATGACTCCCCCTTGCATCTACGATGCAACGCGATGCAAGCGCGACGGTCGTAGTGCATTCACACTCCTCGATCGCGGTAAGCCGATCCGCGAAGCCCTTCTGGTCGGTGAACGTTCGTCGGTGCCGATATCGCCGAAACAGACAATTTTTTTCGTATCGTCTTGGAAAGAACCCCGTTAAGGTCGCGTCTACGAACGCGACCATAAAGAAGTCGATACGCTGTTCTTTGATTTTAGATGGACTTGTGAGGGATTTACCGTCGAATATCCACTTAAATGTTCAACCAACGGTGCTGCAAGGTTTACACGAGTATTCTGCGAGTGTTAGACGCGCTTTTGGTCGATCAGTGTCGTATAGGTACACGTTTATTATTTTTACGCTCAACTTATCTTATTCGAGTAACGCTGAACCAAGGGATACTTCGACTTTGGTTTAAAGTCTTTGAGAACGTTCACGATGTACTATATATAACTAAATATTTAAACAACGATGTATAAAGTAATTTGTATAACTAAGACTTTTGCTCGATTATACCGACACGTTGATGCGTGTAACTCAACAAGTGGAATGACTCATCCTTCTACGCGACTTTTTGGCGAACCATTGGATACTTGCTCGTGGGGCAACCGATTCTTCGACTTTGGCTAAAGGTCTTTGAGAACATTCACGATGTATCGTATATAACTAAATGTAATATATAAATAACGATCTATAAAGTAATTTGTATAACCAAGACTTTCTTTGCTCAATCTATATCGACATGTAGACGAGTGTAACCCAACGAATGGAATGGCCATCCTTCAACGACTCTCTCGATTCGTTAATCAGCGATTGGAGACAAACTATTCGCGTATGTCTTGTCCCGATCGGCCGATGATGGGTGCTAATGCGTCAAATTCATCATTTCTTTCTCCTTTTCGGGTAATTCTTTTCGTAGAAGATGGGATAGAACAGGGAATAACAAGGCCATGACCGAGCTACCGTCGTAACGGGAGATCTTCCTTGTTCCTTGGATCGAGAAGAGAACTACCGGCTCCGTTCTCACCTATTGCCTTACGCCAGCAAGATACGGCGCTGCCAACAACGGCACCACTACCGCCGTTGCGCTCGTCGACGTGAAAGCCAAAACTCTCCGGTACCGCGTTGGGTTCGATCCTACCCCCTCGGTCGTAATCCGTGAATCCCTCGAGGCGACGTACGCGCTAGCGAACGTCCTTGGACGTTGTGACATTTGGTTTTCTCGGTACATAGCGAAGCGTCGAGGAAAGTTAATGACGTAACTTTACGGATGACCTTGCCATTTCAGAAGAGATGCGCCAAAGAAGTAGAAGAAGTTGAAGAAGAAGAGAAGAAGAAGAAGAAGGAGAAGAAAACGACGATAGCGACGACGTTGACAAGCAAAGGTCCTCCAATGTTTCACCATTGGTAGTCACACTACTGTTCGCTCTCTTTCTTTCTCTCTTTCTCTTATCGTAAGGACGCAGACGCCAGAAGCTCCATCACAGCGCATGAAATTGATCAAACGACCCAGAACGCAAGATGATCGAACGAATTCACGGATAATTCACGTATTATTCGATTTATCGCAGAAATAAATCGGAATGCGTACCTGTTGTATACGCGATGAGCATGCTCTCCGTAAGTAGTCACGGTTTTATAAACAGACATCTCTTCGTTTCTTCCCTTTTTTAGGCAGGAAGGAAGTCGAACGCGAAGGAGGAATATATCGGTAAGGAACAATGCGAATCACCGATATTCGTCAATTCGACGTATACCCGAGCGAAGAAAACCAACAACGTTTGCCAGCAAAGCGTAAACGGTGACTTCGACGTTTATCTTGATTGTGCAAGAGATCGACGAAGACGCAGCGGCTCGGAGCTCGGGATCTCAGAACCGAATCGTTGCCATTGGGTTTGGAAATTCTTCCTTTCGCGGATCGTTTTGAGGTTTAGCGATTACGACCTTGCCTTGAGATGATCAATTTCGAGATTTTTTTTATTAACGTGTACAATTTTTTTAATCTTTTAACTCTTTGGTTTTGTCTCGAAAAACGTTTTCTGCTTGCTTTTTTCTCATAAAACTTTCTTATACGATAATATTTGATTTCGTTTGATATCGTTGATTTAATTATTTATTAATAGTATGTAATTTTTTTTTATCTTCCGCGATTAATACCGCGACTTCGAGTTTATAATTATCGCAAAAATATTGCGTAGGGAACGCGCGCTGCTCGAAAATCGATCGAATTGTCTCGTCTTGTTCTCGGGACGGCCATCGTCGCGAGGGTTCGCGCCTTTGGATACTCGCGAAAGATCGACGCACAACGAGGAGCGATAGCGAAAAACGAAAGAAATCATTATCGTCATTATACTTAAATGTCAACGACGAGGAGATTCCAGCGAACTCGAATTTTCACTCGCGTTGCCGACGATCACTAATGATTTATAGCGCGCCACGTGCGATCGGTCAACGTAAAAAAAGAGGAAAAAAAAAAGAAAAAAAAAATCGATCCCCCCTCGAGATTACGATAACAGAGTGACGACGATCGTCGTTAGAATTTATATGATAAACGGATTTCAGAATTGAGCAACGAAAGGGATTATATCGTCGCGTTTCGATCGATCTATGCGCGTTCCAGCGGTAGAAAAGATCGAGCGATCCATCGATCGTCGATCGTCCAGGGGAAAATTTCGATCGTCATTCCGACGGATGCCGCGATCCTCGCTTGGATCGTCGAGGACACTCAGCTCGGAATTGAAATTCTTCGAAGCGACGGATGGCCGCTTCGATTCTCGAAAACGTCGGCGTCGATCGCACGTAATGACCACGACAATAAATCAATAAGTATTTAGTCGCGATAAGTCGTTTACCTTTAATCGATCAGTCACGGTCTTTTTCGATGCCGTAATCACCTATACGCCACTGGAAGCTTACTCACGCTCCTACAAGGTCGCTAAAGACTCGTTCGCAGTGCATCGTTGTTGTTTCCGTCGTCGAGGTTTCATCGTTCGTCGAATAAATTTAATTGGAATCTTTCGATGCGCGGAACTCTAAATAATTCGTCAAAATTAATCTCAGTCTCGTTTACGGTGCGCGAACCATAAGAAGCGCCTCGATTAACCCTTTTAGTACCGGACGACGATATATCGTCGTTTGGAGAAGTTTGCGTCTGGTACTAAAAGGGTTAACCGCGACGACGCTTCTTTCGACCGGACGGAAATCGCCGCTCTAAAAATCATCCAGATAAAAGGCAGAAAATGGTGGGAGTTTAATTTTGTCTTCGGTTTCGAAGACGTTCCGGTAATAATCGCGCGTGTCCGTTGGATCCGCAGGCGCACGGAGCTTCGCCAAACCGAGTAAATGTCAACGAGTTGGTCTTTTCCTAGTTCCACTAGCGACAGCGGCGACGGCTGCCTCGGTGTCTTCCACAGAATCCGAAGATCTCGCGTCCCCTTCGTCGTGCCTCGTCTCGCGGTATCCTTCCTCGTAGCATCGCGAGTAGGAGACGCGCACGCTCGCAATATGCTCGTCTAATTACGCGCTTGACATCGCGATAATTTTGCCGCACCTGCCACCGTGTTTACGATCTCGTTGAATTATTCGCAATATTATTTTTTCCAACCCTCTCCTCGAGCCCGACGAACTTCGATCTTTTCACATTTTCGCCTTCGTCTTTCTTCCTCGTTACGTAGGTTTTCACAGTCGTTACCTCGCCTTTCAAAATCTCTCGTCTTTCATTCACGTTTCTATTCTACATAGCTTCGCTTTCACAGTCGTTTTCACCTTTGTGACTGCGATTTATCCTCCCTCGTCGTCGTTTCGCCTTTCCTTTATTCGCTCAATCATCGAGATTCGTTACCGCCACCTTTCCGCCCGTCAAAAATTGACGCGAGCTAGACGACGGACGCACAATCCGTTCTTACGTGATTGAACCGTACGGAAAAGGAAATCTAACTCGCGATGGGAGTATCGCCGTATTCGATAATAAATATTTAGTTACCCTTTCTCCCGAGATGTTGCAACCATTACCACCACCACCACCACCACCAGCACTCCGTCACCATCGTGTTCCGCGGTCGATCGTAAGTCATCGAACGAGTTAACGACCAAGAAGATTTCCATTTCGTACAATTACGTCACCGTGACCTGTTATCGCCAGATCGGCTAAGGAACGGATTGACAATCGGGGTACGTACGTGCGGTGGATGAAACGAGGATTCGCGCCGAAACTATCCCGCATTTATCGCCGTATTATTCGCAGGATTATTGTCGTGCCATTCCAACTGGATCCCGTATATCTTTTAGCAATTCTTTTTAGCAATTTAACGGTTCGATGCGCCTGGTACTTCGTTACTGATCGAGTCGCGTGAAAGCGAGCGATGCCAGAGTCGTTCCAAATTGCAAAAAAAAACAAATTAATCGAATTAATTTACTCTCTGAATTTTCTCTCTTGTTCATTTCGGACGATCGAAGGATCTTCGACGTATCGATTGGACGTCTCCTACGGTATTCGAGACCCACAACGAGGGACCAAATTATCGTCGGTTCTTCGTTCCTACGGAGAAGCGTAGTAAGGACGATTTTTTGTCAGTTCGAGGTAGGAACGCTGTTCTCCTTCCCTCGATCGTGCAAACTCTGCTCAAAGGTCGCGGTGCCGCCGCGTGTACATGAGAGGTACGAAGAAGCAGCATCAGCAGCAGCGCCAGCAGAAGACTCTATGTCGTAATACCGGCTCGAACGCGAGTCACGAACGGTCAAGAGGGGTCTCCAATCCAAATGCCGCTCTCGAACGGAATTGCATTTCCGCGAGAGTGATTTCATCGAGATGCGTTCGCCCTTCGTTGCGGCCCTAGTTGGTATCGCGTTATCTCATCATCCATCTCTCGGTATTACGAGTAATAGCAACGGCCTATGACGGAGGAGAAGTACAACTCAACTTGCCTCTTTCCAGCGTTCGAGGATCTCTTTTAAAGGCCCGTGTCATTTATTATTCTGAATCAGGTGAATAAGATCTCAAGAATTTTCTACAGCCTTTCTGGAAGTCACGATTTTTCTCAAAAGAGACAGGATACGAGGGAGAGAACAACGAACAAGTAAAATTATATATATGTATATTGTAATAGTAATAATAATAATAAAAATAATCATAATAAAACTCTACAGTTTATTTTGCATGGTTGAAGTACGGCAACGGTAGCCGCAGGTGATACGATCGTGACGTCATTAAGTGAATTATCCTGCGAATTTACACTTGCATATAGTTCTACCGTCCTTGGATGTAAGAAACGGCATAATTAGCCATCGATGTGGGGATCAGATTATTCCGATCTTTCGTGCAGGCGTAAGGTAAACTTGTCCGTTTCCTCGTCGAAAAGAATTGCGAATTATAAGGGAACGAAGCGGTAGTTTTCACTTTTAATCCTTGTATCCTTGTATTCGTACTATACACCTAACAGCTTTCAGAAAGTACCGAGATAAGAAGAAAGAGTCTGTTTAATTCGTCGTGTTCAAAGAGAAGCGATTTTTTTTTGTACGTGTTTGTCCGTCCGGGGAACTGAAAAATGGCAGGCTGGTATTCGAAACGTTTGATTTTAGGAAAGATATTCGTTAATTTCGCTCGTTATTACAGCCGGCATCGCTGTACACATCGAATCGGAATCGTACATTTGATTCTGAATCGTAGTCACTCTCGTTTCGCTTAGACGATCACGCCTATCGTTGATCGACGATCCAACCGTGTTAGATTCTTGGCTTACGATCTTACACGGACATCGTCGTTCTTCCGGTCTCAAGATCATCGTGGAAGCGACGTGGATTCAGTCACCGAATGGATCCTATAATTTGATAATTTTGAAGAATTTAACGAAAGGAGAATACACTTTGGATATTAGACAAGTTTAAGTATTACTTGTACTTCTTTCAGATTTCAATCGAGAATAATTTTCTAGATTTTTCTAGTCGGAATTGGGTTTGTTGCACCTCTCGAGGTCGATGAATCTCAATGGAAGGAATATTGCAATGAAGTAAATTTATTGCGCGATAAAAGATAGCAATTATTGCTTTCTCGCAATTATTTCTTTTTTTAATTCGAGGAATACAGGTTTCTCGCATTACTAGACCTTAAGCCGTGAATTTTTAGATCCTATGTAAATTAGAATCTATTTTCAAGAAACGATAAGCTCTTTAATGATTGGCAAATTGATTCCTTCGCACGAAAGATTGAATTCTGTCTCTCCCTTACGAAGTAACTTGATTTTTTTCGATGGGAATTCCTGAACAACTATCGCGTAAATCGCTGTTCGTTTAATCGACGGAAGATAATTAAATCTTGTCGGTTATTTTTAAAAATGATTTTTAGAGGCCCGTAGAATTCTTTGAAATTTTGTCACAGTTAGCGTCATTGCATTTTAAATTTCGCGCATAACCGGTCTTTCGACCCATTAAATTATAAACGACCGGTTGTTGGAAGTCGACGGGTATCTTCTGGGTGACGTCAGGAGTATCGGTATACCATTCGTCAGTATCACTTTCCGACACGGAATTTTTAACTCGTTGGCAAAAAGATGCGTTTTATCGTTCAAGACGTTGAATTATTTCCTCGAAGATTCCGATGAAGCTGTTCCAGTGGAAAAGAGAACCGCGAGCGCCACGATCTCGACTTACATCGCGTTTCCATCGAACGACACGATTACAACGTGCCCGATCACGAACTTTCTTCGATTACGGGCGCAAGCGGAGTTCGATCGAATACATAAAAATCTCGTTAAAATGATCGAATCGCTTAATTTGTTAACTTTCGATCGTCAATTGGACACGAACTTAATCAAGATTACAATTACCATCGTTTATCGGTGTTTTAGAGCAGCAGGCGCGATTGGCGATGCGTGCCGCATCGTTAGCTATTGACAATGATTAATTTTACCTCGATCCTAATTTAGTGTTGAAAGGGCAGCGTCATCCGGAGGCAGTTCCGAAGCCTCGAGAGTATTCCTGCAAGCGGCATTTCTACGCGCCTTTTAACGTCTTTACATATGGAGATTGCCACACGAGTCACGGAGCAGGACGTACGCGAAGTACTTGGACAGGGACGAGAGAATCACGTTTTCTAGGTTCAGGTAGATCAGTGTTCCCCCAATTTACCTTGGCCACGTTTTATCCTATCGGACTCGACGACTCCTCTGATTACTTTCGCCAGAGTATCCTGCTGGACTCGTCGACCTACTTAAGCGGTGTCGAAGAAGCCATGAGAAGGAGGCACGAATTCGAAGAAGCACGAATTTAGCATTTATTCACTTTGCAAAATAAATAATTTTGTCGCAGAGCTTGGATAATTTCGTAAAAGTTAACATTTAACAACGTACGATTCAATGTAATTTATCCCAAGTAGGCTTTCCAATCGCCCGGTTCTTTGCTCTGAACGAAAAGACAAGTTTACGACAGGCTTGAACACGTCAATGCGATTTTGCTCTTCGCGCTTTTCAGAAAATACACGATTAATCAGCGGTGGTGTAACGAGAGCCTTTACATTGAACGTCTCAATGGGCGCTTTGTCCTACGAATTCGCGTTGAAAATTAGCCGCCACAATTAGCAAGCTTTCAGCGAGGACCTTGACACGATTCCTGCGAGTCACGCGACGAGGATTCACCGCTGATTCGAGAAGAGGCACGAGAGATTTTCGTTTGCCTATCAGCTACGCTTTGGTTAACGTATGGGTCAAGCGACAGCACGCACAGGCCAGGACCTTTGAACTTTTAATTGTCGATACATCAATAGCTGCGTTCCATAGAAGGTTACATCCTGCTGGTATAATTATCTTATCGCGCTACGTCATGGCATCGCGAGGAGCCTCTTCGTGAATTACGAGCATAGTTGAGCCGTAACGCAGACTTGTTCGTGCGATCGACGTCGTGCAGGTGCTGCGTCCCTTGCTCTCTCGCTGGCTCGCTCCTTCTTTCTCATCCTCGGCGTTTTATCGAGAGTGACTGTGGAATAAATCAATCAGGGGATGCCACGGGGACGGGGTCGGATCCTCGGGCTTCTCCTGGCTCCGCGTTGAATAACGTTGAGCGGAAGAGGTCAGGCGAGGGGTGAGACAAAGTTCGAATCAGGGGCATGGGTGGTTGATCGTAACCGGGTGGTTGCAATGGCGGAACTGGCGCGGGTGGCGACAGTGGCGTAACCAAGGTATTTCGTTTTTGATCGACGCCATCTTTCGGAATAGGGTTTTTCGAATTTCGCCTCGAGAGATCGAACTTGGCGTGTCTCCATGATTAGGTCGTGTAATACGAAATGTCGGATCGTTCAAAGACCAAACGTTTAAATGCCATTGTACAAAATATCTGCCAGAATATCTAAAAAAAGAAGGATGACTTAAACTGTCAGAACTTTAAAGAGGGTCAAACAAAAATGACAGGTTTTAGACATATCAAACGTCTAGTCAGCGAGCAATTTGCGAATGATGAAAAATCCAATGTTATATACGATATCACGCGACCCAATGTATACGTAGAAATCAGACTCTGATCGCACGTAGCGTAATTTTGCGGTTATTTCTCGAATCGACCGCGCTATCGTGCGGTTACGGGTTAATGGAGAGAAAGATTACTTCGTGTCGTTGGTTAACCGTCACCCGAATTCAATGCCAACCAAGTCCGTCTTCGAGCCATTTCCGCGCGGTTAGATAAAATCTGTCCAAAAAAAAATAGTAATTTTATTAACAATGTATACTTTCGAGTCCTGGTCGAATCGAGGGCCTGGATGCTGCGTAGGATTTTCGCGACTTCCGCGCCGATCAAAGGAAACGATCGTCGATAGTTTCGCGATTAAAGCGACAAATATGAAAGGATTAGTGTCGAGAAGCCAGGCGTGTTAACGACGTAATTCATAAAAAATGAGCGATTATTATACCGTAAGCACGATCCATCCACGATCAATCGTAGCGACATTCGCATTTGCATTTCTCTAATAAGGAATATAATTATATCAACGACGTTTCGCAATTTCGATAGAATAACTAGTCGTACGTTCCGGAAGCGTATGACTGATTTATAACGACGATTAGCAAATCTTAATCAAAGAATTATTTTTCGTGTCCTTTTTCGCCTCTCTCTCTCTCTCTCTCTCTCTCTCTCT
>JAITYT010000759.1:2879301-2889367 GCA_025433975.1 Liostenogaster flavolineata
AGAACTTCCCTGCGTTGTTAATTCCCAAAGAGGGAGTCTCGCGATATTCCGGAAAGAAAAAAAGAAACGAACTATTTACATTTTTGGTAAGACGATCTACGATAATGCTCCTTTCACGAAGCGAAGTAGAATCATTCGTGTTTATTTATGTATTCGTATGCGTTGAATGAATATTTATTTAAAAGATATACGAAATTAAGAGTTTCACTTTTCTATAATGAATCCTCTCGAATATCATTACGAACCAAAGGACTAACCTAATGAAAGATAAACTATTAATAATTAGGCGTAGGAAGTTCATTTTTGGTTTAATTGAGATACAGAAGACCCCATTACGTCCTGAGAAAGGCACCGTTTTGTGCGGTTTACCATTGGTTTTTATTTTTCTAAAAATAAAGCGGGAGCGTTACAGTCAATGAATATTTGTTCGAAAGTATGGATGGCATTGTTAGACTTTCAAGATTTATATACGATATGAACAAACGCGCAGGAAGAAGATGCAAAAACATTCCATCGAAACGTTTTTTCCGATTCCGTTATTATAAAACGATCATCGATTTTAGCGATTAAAATTTATACGAAGCATCGCATGACATTACCGATCTTTCGCTTTGTATATCTAACATTCATTCGTTACGCTAGGAGATTGTCTCATTTCAAGGAGTACCTTCGATAATTCGATGATTGGATAATCGACTGATATGCACGCACGGTAATCATGCTCTGTATCTTCTGCAAAAGCAATACTCACGATGATTGGAGTAATAGCGCATTTAGAAAGATCAGCCGATGCATTTTTGACGCCTCTTCCTCGACTTAATAGTTAATCCTTTTACGTAACTGTGTAGCGCCGTTACCAGCAGTACAATGGTTGCTTAATCACTATATAGTTAAAACTGCATTTAAAATCCAATTGAAATTAAGCGGATACTTTTTTCTCTAAGCAGATTTTTGCCATTGTCAGAAGGAATTCATTGTTTTGCTATCCTTCGTATTTTTCAAAATTAAATATTGAACCAATCAAAGATTTTAATTTACTGTCACGCTGATTCAGTATAGTCTACATGTTGTGGATTATGTTAAGGATCTATGTACCTTTAGGAGGTAGAAAAAATAATTACTGATATACGATGCATCTTCAATTTGTGCAGTGGTTTTGGAGTATCACGCAATTCGATTATTAAAGATTACGTATGTATGCTATTAGGTTTAGGATCTAATAATAAAATTCGATCGTCAAACCGATATCGCGAAAAATCCACTATGCGGATGGTTAAACTTTTTGTTAATATTTCGAACTGATATATATATAAATAGAATCATGTAAGAACTCGTAGGCGTAAATTGTACATATTATCGTGAGCTTAGAAGAAGATGTTTGCCGAATTGCGTAATAACCTGTATTAAACTCCTAAGCAGGAAGAGACCAGTTTCCCTTGATCGATCCGTTTGACTATTTGTCCATTCATTCATGTACATATTTCTACATACATTTTTTTATCTTAACAATGTTACTCCAAAGTTTTCGAGGTCAAGAATATTGTATATTGAATGGGTACTCTAGATCGAACAGATCTAAATTATTTTATATTATATGACATTATCTCATTATTATTATATTTGTATATAATATTGTAATATTTATTATATTAATAAAGTATTAATAATGCATAAAATTTTTTTATTTCAATTTTGTGAATTTTAATATTATTTATTGGTAAGGACAAGGTTGCAGAAAAATTTCTTCGTTACTTATGCCAAAGTTCGAGAGAAAAAATTTGCATATTTACGATTACATCTACAGTATGTATCATTCTTTCGTATCCTTTCTATTTCACAATATACGTAGATCATAAATTACGATACTATTACTATTGAAATTTGATTTTCGGCAATAATATGTAAATTATTTAGTCAGAAGAATATATTAGAATTTATATATATATAACTGTTAAGAAATTATGTAGATGAACGATATTATTCGTTACCTTATCCGCATGAATTTTTAAATTATTTTTAATAATTTCGTCCCTTTAGTTTTTAAATTACTAATAACTATGGGATATTTAAATTGAACAACATTTTTTTCAAGAGAAAAATATTCGTAAACGTAAGATGTCTCGCATTGTTAAGTCTATAATACAATAAATCTCGCATAGTTAGATATTGTTTGGCTAATCAAAGTTTTTCACTAAAGTTTAATAATTTAATGTAACGTCTACAATTAGTATCGCAGAATCCAATTTTTATTCAATCTTTAAAACGTTTTAATATCAGAGCGAATTCTCTTGATAAATCATTAAACATTATTCCGTACGTTGCAGTTCTCATTGCAATCTTTTTAAAAACTGTTTCGGTCGGGTCGATAGTGTTAATCAATCGAGAAATGCGAAATTGTTGCTGCTGACGTTAAAATGGCAACGGTAGTCAAAACGGTCACAAGCCTGGTGGATACGAAATAAGGTGAAAGGTCAAATTTTAGGCTCGACGGATGAATTTTTCGAAGTAGGAGAACTACTATAAATTGAGAGACTTATTCTGATATCTACATCAGTTTCTTCTTTCAAACGAAAGTAGCCACCGGTATATTCACCCATTCAATCATGAAGATGGTAGGTACTTCGTTACGGCCATGGAAAAACAATATCGAATTGTGATAGATACTATTGCGCGTAAAAAATATTTTTCAACTCGTTATCCAAACGTATTCTTTTAGTTTAAAACATGTTCATTGTCTCCATTTTTGAGGAATAAGCGAATAACATTCTCTAATCACGTTTTCGGATATTTAATCGATTTACTTATCGCGATTATCGACTGCCATTTATTTCCTTTAAGCGAAGCAATATTTCTCGATCCTGATTTTAATGCCGAGTCGACACGACTTCCTATTCGTAATAACGCGCCATTGTTTAAACATCGTTGTTCGCCTTTGTTTTTGTCTCATTTTTGGGTAACAATCGTCCATCTAGTTAAACCGTGTTACGTATTTTATTACGTTGCAATGACGAAACGCTGGGGATTTCTTTCAGATCATCGCTTTCTTCGCTCTCTTGACAGTCGCCTTGGCGCTGCCTCAAGTACCGCAGGAGCAAGTGGTCCTAGTCAAGGAGACACCATCCGACAATATCGGCCTGGGCCAGTACAATTATGCTTATGAATTGTCGAACGGCCAACAGCACCAGGAATCCGCCCAGCTGAAGAACGTCGGGACTGAGAACGAAGCTCTCACGGTTGAGGGTAGTTTCTCGTTCGTCGATCCGGTGACTAACCAGAAATACACGGTGACGTACGTCGCCGACGAGACCGGCTTCCATCCTCAGGGTGAACATCTTCCGAAGGTCTGATCGAAGTGCCAGTGAACATGCGTAGAGGACGAGACATCGACTAGTTTCAGTCACGTCACACAGTTACCTGATAATGACGGCTCGTCTCTGTTCCGTCGGAGACCAAAGTTTCTCTCATTAACGTAATACCGAATATCGCACCTTCTTCGAAGGATTCCACTGATAACTCTCGTTAAAGATAAGCAAATAAAGGATTTACCAAGGATAACCGAGAGTCCTCCATTTCCAAACTTTCTCTCATTAACATAGCTAAGATATTGCGTCTTTCGTGCCGATAATATTCATTAATGATTGGTACGTTGTGAACAACGAAAGGAATAGGCGAAGTAACACTTTTAATTTTGCCCTTTTTAAAAATGTTTATCGCACGAGAGCGGACAACTTTATATTTGTGTCGCATTCGTGCCACGTTTGGCTACGTTCATGGAGTTTAATTTTGATTCGATTTAAGGTAGTATCGGAAAATGTACTCCTTTTACGGCAAGATGGGAAAAGAGAATTTTACTTTTGCTTCGTTCTAACCGTTGTCGAAATTGTCCGATCCAATTTTAACAGTCTGTCACGTGCTTCGACAGTTACCGAAGTACAGAGAGAATATAAATTTTCACGATACTTAAATATGCATGATAACGGACATGCTTCGATATGTGCTCTAAAGATAATGATAAATCGTAACGCTATGCAAATGATAAATCTATTCTGAGAGGATAGAGTAATATTTCGTACATACGACGATGTGTGTAAAACCTGTAGAATGTTAAGATTGAGGACAAGGATTTTATTCTTCTTAACATATAATTTCTCGGTAAGAAAGGTGTACCGTCTATGTAATAATCATCTTTCTTCTAATCCACGATAAAATGTAAAAACGCGTAGAACAAATGCATTGAACAAATCGTTAAACAAATGGTAAGCGCAAGGATTCGAGTCGCTTTTACAGTTTCCTGTAATAATTTAGTTTCTCCTTTCACAAAAATTAACTTATTAAATGCACAGGGAAATTAATTATCTAAATACTCTTCGCTAATGATGAACATTGCGTTTAATACGATTATTTTACGTAAAAAATTCTTTGCATTTTCGATTATATGTCAGTGCTATTATATATTTTCTTTATTTCTATATCTTCCAGTGAAATTTGAATTTTCATAATTTAAGTCCCCTAACGGCAAATTAGGCCACTGTATTTATCGGGAATCATGCGTAGCTCCATCTACCGAATCAAAGAAGAAGTTCGAATATTCCATGTTGGCTAGTCCTGATCGAGTTTCGACGATTTGACACGTCGATCTTCGCGTGTGGTTATTGGTATGAACAAGTTATGTATTATATTTTGACTAGCTTAACGATAATATTTCCTCATGCGTGATTAAGTTAAAATAACGAACACGATGCTCTTCATCGATTTACGAGAAATTTCGATCGAAGCGTTATTGCTTATTTTATACTTTATCAGTTGTTAGAGGTTATGTTAATCCTGTACGATGCGATGGTTTAGCGTAAAGATATTAAGAATTTAGTTTACAATGCCAAGATTTAGGATGCTTCCACGTACATCACGGATCGTAGCGCTGTGTTCCGCGGCGAATTTCATAAATGCTGCGGATCGTGTAATTATGCCAATAGCCATTGTTACAATGACAGATCAGTTTAAATGGAATCTTTACTGGCAAGGATGGATATTGTCTGCATTTGCGTTTGGTTATTTTACTAGTCAGGTTAGGATTCTTATTTATTGTTAATTTAACGTATATTGAGCGATATACGTTCTTCTATATATGAATATTATACGTACGTTTTAATAATACTTCACTTTTTTCTAACGATGCTTCGTTAATTCTTTGCCGTTGTAATCAGATTATAGGAGCAAGTACAGCGAGTCGTTTTGGATGTAAAACGGTATTAATGTTAGCAGTGTTGTTGTGGTCGATCAGCACCGTCGTTACACCACTTCTGGCACAATCTATTCCATTACTCATAATGTCTAGGGTAATTCTTGGCCTAGGCGAAGGTTTAGGTAAAGGTTTTTTTTTTTTATGCGAAACTAAGCATTTCAATATTCAATCACTGAATGTCTTTTAAACGTTTCTATTACAGGTCTTCCAGTAATCTTTCATTTATTTGCCCATAATGTTCCGGTAGAAGAAAGATCTCGAGCATTCGGTTACCTTGTAGCTGCCGGCTCCGTTGGTCAAGTTGTAGCATCTGTCGTAAGTCTTTATTCGATAGAAGTAGAATATAATAATAATTAATGGTTATAAATAATTTGTTAAGCGGTAGCAAATTATTACGATCGAATGACATTTTCAAATGATACGTTCGTTAGGTTTGTCCTAATTTATCCTGGCAAAGTGGATTCTATTTATTTGGAACAGTTGGTATTATTTGGACAATATTATGGTTGTTGTTATACGAAGAAACTAATTCCCAGGATGAAATTCCACTATTTGTTCCTAAGGTAATTTCTTTATTCGATTTATTAAATTCATATTTATTTTAATTCATATTTTATTTTAGGCGTCACAAAATAGAAGTTTACGTTGGACTGAATTTATTACGCATTGGCCTTTGTGGGCGCTGTACATAGCACATTTTGCAATGAATTGGAGTAATTATATAATAATGCAGTGGTTGCCTACATATTTGGCAAGGAATTTGTCTGCTAATAAAGAGAGCATTAGTTTAACGGCTGTCCCGTATATCGTAAATTCCCTTGTTGGTATCGGTGAGTATTTCTCGTATTTATCTAGACAAGTTTATAAATAAAGAAATTTCTTTTTAGTTGCTGGTCATAGTGCAGATAATCTAATACAAAAAAGGTGGTCAGTTTTATCCGTAAGAAGATTAATGACAAATATAGGTCTTGTAGGTCCTGGTGCATTTCTAGTAGCGTTCTGTGCAGTAGATAATTTACTTTTTGCAGTTATGTAAGAATCAATACGTATTACAAATTAATTGTTATATGAAAACCCATGTTGCACAATTTTCTTAATGCACAATATTACTCCGTAGTTTTGTGTCTATATCTATGGGTCTATGTGCGTGTAATTCCGCTGGACATCTTAGTAATCACGCGGATATAGCACCGAATCATGCAGGAATTACTTTTGCCGTTTCGAATACTATAGTGTGTATCTTTGAATGCGTATTTGAGCGCCTTGCGAATATTGTCAAGTTCTTTATTAACTTTCTTATATTTCAGGCAACTATACCAGGTATCTTATGCGGACCATTAACAGCTGAATTAGTGACTGCATCGCATGGCAGATGGATGCCTGTTTTTGTATTAGCGGCGGCGATTAATTTTACAGGTGCTATAATATATCAGAGCCATAGTTCAGCACTTCCAGTATTGTGATGTGATTCATTGACTGAAAAACAAACGATTCTTTTGTGGAAGAGACAGTGCGTTTGTTAACGTTGAAGTGTGTATTTATGCCGGTACTATTACATTAATTATCCAGTGGCATGTATAATTTTGGATTCTTATTGGATTCAGTATAATATATATGCATTTACATAGAAGCCACTTGAAAACATATCAAGGTATTGATTATGTTTCAAAAGATTGATCTTTACGGGTCAATTTTTTAAATATCGCGTAATGCATTCTTCTTGAACTAGCGAGATGTGATTATTGTAAACAACGTCGTATTCAGATGCACAGAATGGAATTGCTTGCAAAAACGAACGAGCAAACGTGAAAATATAACGGAACTTATCACGATTTTCGAGTCAGTGGATCGGAAGTGTAGTGTCTTGTGATACGTTCTGATATATAAGACTAATTTTGCACCTAGGAAAAGAAGTGTATATTCTGTAAAAGATGAGACTGTACATAAAAGAAATTTTAACTTGCATGTTTCATATTTATCCTTAAAAAAAAAATTGACATTTGAACATCGATATGGCTTTAAAACTTTCAATTTTATAATCTGTTTAATATTTTTGATACTATAAAATCATTGTTCATATACAATTTTCGTTATTTATACAAAATGCAGTTTAATTAAAATTAATAAAAGCATCTTAAATTGTAGGATATTAATCGGCTATATGTACTACGTTACGTATATCTTTATATGTAAAGGACCTACATAGGATATAAAGACAGATCTTTTTTTAGATATTCCGACTGTAGTACTTGTGACAATACGTTTTTGGGTAAATTTAATTCGCTGCATCCCATTTTCAAAAAGGCATTATCCGCGTGAAACGTAGTGTTCGCTTTATCCGAAATTGCAGACGGTTCTGTATCGATACTTTTCGAAATTTGTTCTTTCCTGGGTGACGCGCCAGAACTGATCATCTTATCCGTTATATTTGCCGCGGTTTTCCCGACAGAGATAGAAGTAGAATTGTCAACGCTTGCATTTACAGTTTTTCTATCATTTATAGAGAAGCTTTCATCGTTATCAATCTGATCCTCTTCCTCATCGCGAGATTTAACCGGTTGCATGTTCAATTTTGCGAGTACACTTGCCAAGTCATCGGTGGTTGATTGCATATTTGTTTTCTTTCCCTGTGTATGTTTCTTGACTTTGTTAAATTGATCAAAGTTTGTCATATAATTGTCGAAGTATTTCGACATTTTAGATTTCGTTTGACGCGGCTCCTCGCGATCGTTATTTAATTTCAATCCCTTCCGATCGTCGAGGCCAGGTACAGCATCGGGATTGGACTGGAGTAGAGTTTCAATGTTCCATACAGAATTTTTCGAGAGCAGAGATCGTTGGTTCACATCTTTGGATTCTTCGTCATTCGAATTTATGTTTTTCAATGAATCGTGAACGCACAATCCTAACAGCAATTCTCTCTCGTTATCAGTAAGCGACTTATCGTGCATTAATTCTTCGGTCAGTTGCTCAGATATATTATTAACCATCGCTAATTTCTGATCCGCTCGCGGATTTCCTTTGGGAAAGAGCATACTTTTTATTCGTTCAACGTCTTCTTCAAAATTCGGTTCAGACATATCTTTCAAAGTCTTAAGTGCACCTCTCTGTAAGTACTGATTCGCCATAGGATCTAAATAAGACGTCTGTATCTTCTCGATCCCTCGCGTTACTTTTTCCAAAGTCTCGTACAATCTTTTCGTGCCCAAATTTGACGTAAGATCTTTGCCTCGGTACCATTGACGTTCCTTTCGTAATGATTGCCAATTGCTCTTGACGTTCTGTACTTCTTTATCGATGTTGGTAACACGAGGAGGTGATTTATCTGAGAAACGATATAATGTTAATTTTATACAATAATGTTCATCGAAAAGAAGAAATAAATAATTTGATTCACTTTTATCGTTAAATTGCTTGAACGAAGCTGCGTTCTTTTTCCCTGGAATAATCGGTAAATAAGCTTCACCAATTTCCGCGTTTGATCTGTTTTCATGTTTCTCTGAAAGTGCATCGGCGTTTGAACTTAATTTTGGCAACGCGGCAGGTGTATTTAATTTCTCCTTTCCCCGAGTTTTCTTCCCCGAGTTTGTTACCGATCTAGAGACTACAAATTTTATGAACGATGGAGACGATTTATACAGCGAATGTTTCGAAATAATTATTTTAACGTTTCAAGCGTTTCATGAATTTTTACATCGATTAAACTGCTTATGATCAGTACCATTTGATGTATTCTGAGAATTTTTTTGCCCCGAGGAGAGTCCAGAAGCGGTAGAATTTTCGAAAGGATTGAACTCGTAGACGAAGTTATTCGTCGCCGAAATTCTCTTTCTGGGTAGAAGTATACGATTTGGCTTGGTCATTTGATTCGCGGTTTCGACTACCTGATAAATATAGAAGATCGAGAATAAATCCAACGGCGATAGATCAATCTTGAAACAAATAATGAAAAGCATACGATGTTTTGTTTGACTTTTTTCTTTCGTATATTGGCGGATTTGTCATTGTCGTTTGAACGCATTTGCGCATCTTGCTTCAAATTTAATTTCGATTTACGATCCTGTGGTTCCACGTCCACGTTTACTTGAACACCGTGTACCGCTTGGAAAGCCTCGGCTATTTTGCATCTGTCCACTTTAGAAGTGCGGGTTCTAAAAATCGTGACATATCAAACGACGAAGTGTACTTCGTTTCACTGTCATTCTGTTTTATAATGGACGCGAATTTGCATATTGGATGATAATAATTACGATTGTTGAGAAAATATCTTACTTGCTATAAACATTTGCACGAACGTACTCCTCGATAACCTTTTCAGGCTTCAGGAAATGTTGAAAATTGAAGATTACTTTGTCCTTTTTCTTTACGAAAAGAGGCCGAGTTGTCGTATGATTGTATTTCCTCGATAAGTTTGGATTAGATTTTCGTAATTTCTTTCGAAAGCTGAAAGTGTTTGGTCGAACAAAGTCTAAAGTATGTCGCGAATGATCGATTTCACGATCGCGTAAAAACGTCGCTTTTAATTTTAATACGATACCTATTGAAACGGGCATTCGTCTTTATTTTAGATTTCAATTCCGCGTTTTTCGGTACATCAAAGGTTTCCTTCCACTGTGTTTCCTGCTCCTGATTTCGAATGAAATACGAAAGTGCATCCAGACGTGCCTTTTCCTCACGATTTTGCCCCTTCGAAGGTACAAAGGGTTCGACACGTATCGGAAGAAATTCTGGAGGATTGTGCGATCTAAAGCAACTTGGAAAGCCACCCGCGTCTTCCGCCAGCTCCAAGCAACGATTGATATTTTCCTCCTATCTTTTTTTTTT
>JAITYT010000759.1:2904084-2921614 GCA_025433975.1 Liostenogaster flavolineata
TTTTGTTCTCAAGAGATTTAGAGATTGTTCCATTCACCGTTGCAGACGTTAAGTTTATTGTTTGTTATTTTTTGTCAAGACGTTGTAAAATATTCCGTGGTGGCGATCAGAAGATCCGTCGGATTCGAGTAGAAATAGAACGACGGGCTAACGAGTGTCGACAGGGAGACGAACGATGTATCCTCTCGCTCAAAAGGCTGAAAGATCTCGTTGAATTATCGAGGACGGCCTTGACCAATCCGTTCGATTCGCAAGTAGAATTTCTTTCGTCGTATCCGTGGCCTTTCGTGGACGATTTATCTTCGTCGTCGCGCTCGAACGACGTCTCGATGGGACGCGTCGGTTATTACCTATGCCGCGAAAATATATCGCTTGCGAGTATCGATACGGTTCGATCAACGCTATCCACCGAACGAATTTGCTTCGAACGATCGCTCGTTGCGGCTGTCGTCGTGGCGCCCGCGAAACCGTCAAAAGAGGGATCCTTTAACGAGATCCTCCCGCTCTTCGCAGTGCAGCAGCTCGCACTGAGTCGATCTATCTCGAATTTATCGTTCGATTTTCGTTCCGTCCTTTATCTCGATGCCGGGCTTTATTTACGGCGCTGCAGGGGCGAAAAGAACATTCGGAGAAGCGAGCTCTCAACGGCGTGTTAATTTAAGCGCCACCGAAACTGTTACGATTAAATCGTTTCGTTTATTTCCGTTCGCCCGAGTGATTATAGCTTTCTATTCTCTCGAGATAAAAGTGTGAATCGCGCGGTTTATCCAACCGATGGTTTTGGTATAAAGATTGGAAAATGAAGGCTGAAATATCAAGGCTGGAAGCATAAATTCGTAAGATGATTCGAACCCTTTTAGCGAATTCCGATAATCTTCGTTTTTTTCTCGCTCGTAACTTAACTCTAGATTCTTAAACATGCATGGGAGATATTATAGATTATTCATAAACGTTCCTCTCAGACGAACATATTAAATCTGTAAAGTTGTTTATTAATCTGAAATGAGAATGAACACGACAGTTATTCCGAGAAATCGACGTATAATAAATCGCGGTGATCGCTTTAAAAGTTACAAGTGTTACGTGTTTTACGCGGTCTGCGAGACGAATGTTTATAAATCTAGGGTTAAAAATTACGAGCGATGGAGAGCAACCTTGGACGTAAAAGTTCCTTCACATAACGCGAAGTGTCGTTTGGTGAAAGATGTAGTTACTACTTAAACGATTAATACCTCAAATCACTATTTCCCATATCGTTGAAACAATTGTCATTGAAACAATTTTATCGAGAAGAAGTGCCGATATTTGCATCGATTTTATCGATACTCGATGCATCGTTACGAAGCTCGATATATTAAGCGGTTATGCTATTAACCGTCCTTTTGTTACGTCGTCTCCTAATTTCGCCTGAAATACTAATGAATTATGCGCGATTACGCGTTATTACTACGCATCGGGGAAATTATGTCGAACAGATGGTGTTCGCTTGTTTACACGCATGGCGCGTCCAGTTTAGATAGCGATCTAATTTATACGAGGCTAGTTGGAGAGATGAAGCGGTAAAGTATTTTGCAACTTCACGTAATCGCGCGTACAAACGTGTAATTTCCATTCTTTATCGTCTCTTACGCATCGTAACGCATGGATTTAATTATACGAAGTATATCAATCGCCATTTTATCGTAGAAGATTGCGTTGTTAAGCTGGATTTCGTTCTCTTCTAAGTGGAAGTTTCTTTAAAGCTAGATTCGAAAATTTTCTTCGTAACGCTCCTCGCGAATATCGACGATCTTTTCCTCCGATAAAATCGATCGGATTTGTATAAATAACGATTTTATTTCGGTTCTTACGAACGCAGCATAGCGATCGAAATGATGGACACGTCGTAAAACATTCGGCAAGGACGCATTATATCCGTAACGATAAGTCGAAAATTGCGCCATGAAAAAACGAAAAACTGCAGGAAAAACAAAAGATGGAATGCCTTTGTTTACCGATGGCATTGCCAGAAAGGTACGAAGGAATTCCCGTTTCCAGTGGCATTGCGCGTGAGCGTGCTACGTAATTAAATGGAAATCCCTACGGAAATTCGTGTTACAAAGCGAACGGTTGGCCAATGAAAAGAATAATGGCCACGCGAATTTTTCGCCAAACGAACGAATCTTGTCATTGGAAATTCGTGTCGCTCGTTCGACGTCGATTTATACGTCACGGAGAAAATCGTTCATCGACGTCGATGAAATTTTTAAATTTGTCAAACCTTTTTCTTCTAAATTCTTCTAAATTTGTTCCAAAGTCGAGAAACCTTCGGTTGTTTTTCTCGTAAGAAATTTCATGCGGTTTCGTACGAACGGAAAATCTCACCATTGCAGCGCGTTCGTAATTCATTTCAAACGGTTATTCTCACATCGCGAGCTTCAAAATCGACAAGCGGCCATTGACCCTCCTTCGAGGTTATTTCGTCCTTCTTCCTCGTTTTAAGCTGCGAACCGACTATGACGCTAACCCCGTTAATTTCGGACGGCTCCTCCTTGACGAGGTAACTGCAATGAAATACTAACTCTTCCGCCTGCCACGACGTCTTTCTTTAGCGCGGGTGTAATTAGTTTCGGCTCTGTACGTACCCTCGAAGATTTACGAATTAACGTTAAATGAGACGTCGAGGCGGAGCGTTTTACGGTGCGAGGGAACGCGATTAAGGACACGAGTCGTAAGAAACGGATAAGTTTATCGTTCTGTCGTTTAACTTACACCGTCGCCATTGCAACCTCGTTAAATCGTCACTTCGAACGACGAATGTTCCTCTATTTTTCATGCCCTTACGGGACCCTTGAGAATTATCCAAGAAGTCTGGTTTAATTCGAACGTTTTAGAAGAACAACGACGACGACCATTGCCATTACAATAAAAGAAGTGATAAAGCGTGAAATTAAGCAGCCCTGCGTTGATTCCGTGGGAAGAACAGACTCGTGGTATTTTATGTCTGTCGCAAGAGGCGACTAAAAGGAAAATCATATTAGTATGGAAAAGAAAATGAAGGTGCACTCGTGATATTTATTTGGTAGTATCGTTCTTTGTCAGGTGTTTCGATTGGAAGTTGCTAGAAACAGGCAAATTGTGTAAATGAACGAAGCGCGTAGCGATAGAAACGTAAAAAAAAATTAATAACCCCTTTAGGCATCTAAAATATCGATACGACATTACTCTATATATTTTACGATTTCACGGACACACATTTTTTTTTTACAGCAAACATCACGGGAGAGTCATAAAAAAATGTGCGCGAAGTTGACTCTGCTCGAAAGGCGAATTCAAAACTTTTTGACTTCAAACGTCCGTAACACTGGAACGAATATATGAAATTCATAAATTCGAACGTCATATTACAAAGCGAAGTCAATATTTATATAACATGTAAATGCATATTGCTAAAATTGATAATTAATAACGATAAAGTACGGCGAGTTAAGGAAAAGTGGAAATATTTAATGTAGTATGTATTTTCAATGAGTTTTTTTTACGAGCGACGTGGAGAAAATTTTATGTCGAGCGACTAAAATCGCTTGTAACAGCGAAAAGGTTAAGCGAGGTTCGTTCTGTAAACGATAGAATCGTATACTTTGCACAATTTCTACAAAATCTGTATGTTTTCGCTGCGGAAGGACGACGACTTAGATTCGTCTAGTAATTTTCCGATCTTTAAATCCGACAAGAAGAAAAAAATGCACCGATCCTGGCAATGCCGGAATAACGAAACTCGAAAGGCTGGAGAATCGCGTGTGCTTTGATTAGTGCTTCGTTGGAGAGATCTTGTCGATGGAAAAATTCCATTATATCGTCCGGACACGTTTGCTAGGCGAAGATGGATGTTCGATCTCTCTTTTTCCTTTTCTTTCCGTTATTGGTCGCCACTCTCTACGGAGATACGATCGACGATCGCAACGCCAACTTTATGTTACAGACATTGTCTCTTCGCTAAGTAGAAGATGTTCGCATTTTAATTACGTCTATATTTTACGAAGAAACGAGGAAAGCGGACGATCGCAGTCGATAGAACGTAACTTCGAGTAGTTTGGAGTCTCGTGGGTGCTTAATTTTGATCGGAGAGACAGTTGGAAATCATGTACTCGAGGAAGAGCAGGTGCCACTACGGATAGATTATCCTTGATCTTTTATCCTTGATCAGGATTATCTCCTTTGAGATGAGATGAGATGCGATGAGTTATTTACGAGTCCGATACTTCGATACATTACAATTTCCATCTTCATCTTCATCTTCATCTCCATGCCATATCCCATATCCCACTACCTCCCCCACTAATACCTAAAAATCCGACGTTTTATGCGCACCAACCTAACAGTTTATCCTCGAAATCGCGCGCTTTGGCTGGCCGTGTCCGCGCGGTGGTGATCTCGTCGCCTGGCATCGGCCAATCCAATGGTCAGCATTTTAACAGGTCGACGGTCGAGTGCGTTTCGTTAGATTCGAGTTTGTCCGTATGGCGAGTCGCGTTAGTTTTAATTCGAGCAGAATGGAGGCGTGAACGATGGCGGAATTATCGAAACGTGGACGATGACGAGGTGATGAACGGAACAGCGTTGCCCAGATGGAGCCGGATTCTCGTTCGCTCATTCGCATGGAATTGATTATCGTTGCTCACTTCGCTGACGCTATTTTCGTACGATCAATCGTCTCGGATCTAGTCTCTGTAGATCGATTTTGCAGCGATGATGACGTATCGTCGCAATGCGTTCGCCGATATCGTCGATTGGAATTCAACGCACGCGCGTTCAGATAATATTACCACGGTAGGAGTGTTTCGATATTACCAATCAGAATCGTACAAATCCTCGAGGATCGTGTGTATCGCGCAAACGTGAAACTTAAATTCCCTCTTTGATTTCAGCCGAATGGTCGAAGAGCCGTTTTACGAGATCAACGACGAAAAGTTCGCGATCGATCGTGGAGAATCTTTGTGAAGCGTTTTTATAATTTTTTCTTTTCGTTTCTGTTCGTTTAAGAATTTTTCTGTATAGGAAAGCTATGAAGAACTTTTTAGGCTGAACATTTGGACAATCGGCTTTGTCCTTGGCTCGGCCTGTAAATACCGACTATTCATATATCCGTCCAGAGACGGACAAAACGCGGCACCTGCCGTTTCTTGTCGGATTTAATTAAACTTTCGCTACGAATTCGCCAGACGGTTTCACCCTTTCTCTCTCTCCGTCCACCCTCTTCCTGCCTTTCACCGAAGAAACGAACAAATTATTCGCCATGGCCAACGGCAACGCTTTGTTGTCTCCTTTAATCGTTTCGACGGTCGAACGATTTCCATCTCTCGCCTTCTCGAATGTCGAAACTTTGCAGGAGCGTCGACCGAGCGAGGAAAGACTCGGGCGTCGTTTCGTTATCGTCCAGAGCCGACCTACGTAATTTCTTCCTTTTGCGTTCCATCTTCTTGAAATCGCGAAAAAAAAGACCTCGTCGAACTGTACACGACGTGGTAAATACGAAAGTCCAGGCGAAAGGAGAGGACGTCGAACGAATCGGCGCTAACGAGTCGGAAAACCATGACGCATCGACACCTTAACGAGCTAGGCGTTCGCTTCGTTCATCGAACTTTCGAAAGGCCAACGAAAGGAGGGACGTGGCGGGAGGGAAAAGGGGAGAAGGTAGAGGTTGCCTAGGTAGTCGGAGATGGGTGTCGGTCGGTCTGTCGGTCGAGTAAGAAGACGCACGGACGAGAAAGGCAAGAAGTCTCGCTCTTGGCTCTTGAAGAGCTTTAAGTACTTTGGGAGTCGTTTCCAACTAAGCCCGAATCTACTTGCCCGAGACATTTGCCTACCGGGTGGTTCTCGCGTTCCCTGCAACTTAATCTGCGGATTGGAGGAAGTAACGCGGCTGGAGGAAGGCACCGAGACCGTCCTAAGAGGGTTAAAAATGGTCTCATTGTCGCGAACTCTCGTGGCAACGTCACGATCCCCCTAGTAACCAAGGACTCCGCTCTCTGGAAATTAATGCCTCGCGCGATACCGTGCCGCATCCTGCCAAAAGATAGACCGAGATCTTCCAGGTATCTCGGATTCGAAAGCGTTGGCCTAGAGTCGCGGCAACTGAATCCGCGGTGATTGTTTCCGCTCGGCGACGTTTGCCTTTCCAAACGGGACTCCGTGTCCTTCTTCGAGTTGAAGCAGCTCGGGAGTGTTTAAGCTGTAGATCGTCGTACGGTCGAAGGGTCTCAACGTCATCGACGATCCCTTTCCACTTGGGTGCTCCCTAGCCACCCGATGTCTAGCGGGTTTTGAGCTTCGCGATTCGTCTGGTCTTCCAAGTTTTCGTTCGTTATGTTCAGACCAACGCGATGTCGGGTGTTTCAAGAAGTTAGGATACACGACGCGGTTGAAGTAGTCATTGGCATTGGAGGTTCAAAGGATATTTATCACGTAGAAACGCCCATTTCTTTCCTAAATATTCTTGATTTAGATACGATCGGTTCTATCTCGACTAACCTTGCCAAATAAAGAAACGCAATTTAACAGGTGCTAAGCTGCTTTTCGCAATGCGTCGTTTTTGCGTGTGTAGCACAACTGGTACACGCTACGAACGTCGATGAATCCAAAAGAAGCCCCAATACACTGATGAAAATTTATCCAGTAATTGGAAATATCCATATAACCAAATTCACGATTCAACAACGAAGTGAAACGTGGTACGAATCGTAGTAGAACGTAAACTGCTTGGTGTAGAAAAGGATCAGAACGAGTGAAATAAGTTGCAAGGAGGCGCAGTATTATTTTTATCGTCATCACGATGTCCTGTCTTAACTGAAGACAGACGCTTCGGCTTTCACCCATCCATACGATCTGCATTTCAGCGAGGAAAACCCGTTACCGAACGCGATCGCTTCCCTTTTCTCTGTCTACTCCAGTTATTCGCGTCCGAGCGGCACGAAATATCGTCAATTAGGTTTCGTTGCAACCTGTCAAGCCGAAAGGGAAGATACCAACCAGGATTCGATGGAAAAATTGTTTTCGCGCCATCGTCGATCGAATCTGGGTAAGAACGACGACGACAACGAGAACGTAGACGCGCTTGAAAGAAGAGGCTACTTCGAAGAGCTACGGGGTCCTACGAGTACCACGAGCAAAACGTCGAAGCTATCTGGCAATTAGAGGTGTAGAAATGCACTTTACGGCGCGTTTCGCTTCGAAAGGCAAGTAAACGCGAAACGAATGGACCACTTTCTTTTAATGACGAAAGACGGAAAAGAAGACGAAGAAGAAGAAGAAAAAGAAGAAGAAGAACGTCAGGAAAGAAGTAGCGGACCACTCTGCCCTCGCCATTTTCTCGACGCGCGCTGTTATAAATTACGCGGGATACTTTCAACAAGAATATTATCCGAGGCAAGTATCGCGACGAACGAAAGACCCGTCCGTCAAATTATCGCGATCTCTGTTCTTCTTTCACCTCGTCCTTGCTCCGTGAAACTTGGTCGTCCGTTCGTTAAGCTCGAGAAAGGCAATGCGCGATTCGCGATTAACGCGCTATCGAGGCAAAGATTTTTCCTCGATGCCTAGCGATAAATAACTCCGAAGTTGCGACGAAACCGATGGAGGATTTGTTCCGTGTTCGATCGTGAAGAATCCCGGGATCTCGATCGAGTTTCATCCTTCGGAGCGCTGATCTTCCTCGGAATGGAGAAGAGACTGACACGCGTGAAATCGATGGAAATTTTTGTTAAAGAAAAATGTTGTTTTCTTCGTCATCGATTGAAAATTGTTCTCGAATTTGACGAGTCGAATGTCCTCGAGATAAAGATTCGATAGTGAAACGTTAGCGAAATTTCGCTCTTTCCATCTTGGTTAGAAATGTCGCCGCTTTGATCTTATATTAATCTAAAAGATTCGAATCGAAAGCGATTTTCGAGCTTGATAAGTGGTTTTATGGCGTTTTGACAGGTCGAATATCTCCGAGATAAAGCGTTAACGAAACGTGACTGAGATCTCACTTCTTCGATCTTACATTAGCTAAAAAGATGCGAATCGACGAGAAGGAATCGTGGTTCGTGAGAGCCATTCTCGATATCGTTATCCGCGTGGTTTCGAGCTTGGTGTGTGCGCGCGCGCGCGCGCGTCCAAAGTTTAAACGACGTAGCGATAAGAGTCCGAAAGAAAATTCACGCGCAATCTCCTCGCATACCTCATCGTGTTTGTTACGAAAGAAATATCTTCCTTACGTCGGTTTTAACGTTAATTCTACGAAAGATTTTTCCGCGGTCGTAGAGGCGATTCTTGTGTAAACGCGAGTGACCGAAGCAGAACCGATTTAATTACGTTTGGTAAATTCGGAGAAAATCAGATTTTGCAAAATGGAAGGGAAGGAAACTGGCGAGAAACGAAAAGGAGGAAAACGAAGCGAAACGTGAGAATGGAAGTGAGGGGAAGCGAAGAAAAAGGACAGAAAATCGTTCGTTTAATTTACCTTCCATTTTTTATCTTTCTTTGCTTTTAATGTAGCGCAATTTATTTAACGTTACGGTAGTTAGCGTTTAGCCGTAACTCCGTAGAAAATGATTTCCGCGTCGGAGACTTCGACTTCGTAATCAGGTAGATGTTGTTCACACGTTTGTTCACGCTTCGCTACTCAATTTCCTCGAGGCTAATCCTTTAGGTACACGATCGAACGAGTTACGATTTTGCATTTGGAGCTTTCGTCTCGTAAGTATTCGAATTATTTGCCTTTCGAACTTTCAAGATTCCCGGTTTAATCGGCGTTCGATGACTCGGGCGATCGCGTGTTCCAACGGATCTCGTTTATCGCTTCAGTCCGCTTCTTATATTTAGCAAACATTCAATGGAAATGTCGGTGGTTTATCGACGAAGCTTACTTCGACTTACCTCCTACAAAGAATATTCGATAAATGTGTATTTTTCTCCGCGATGCTCAGTACAATATGCAGCAATATTTCCGACAATGTCACGTTCTGTGCTCCTGAATTTTTCGAACGTTCTGAAAGCTCTGAAAGCCGAGTTCCTACGAGAACTAAAGAGTCAATTTTTCCTCTTTCTAAATCGTCTGATCTCGATCACAAGATTTTTGTAAACTTGTTGACTTTATTTTTTAGACTCACTTTTAACAATCCTGCTTCGTTTATGAATAAAAAAGAAATGCGACGATATCGCGTTTAATTATTTACCGAAATAAAGAATTCGCTCAAGAAAATTCGCTCCGTTTATTTTCCGAATTAGAAGGACTTTTCTACAATTTGTTCACTCTATTTTAAAACAATTATAATGCGTCACGCGGCCTGGGCTCATACTTCATCTCGATGGCAACGAGGACAATTGTTTTGCGCGTCGAGGAAAACGAAGTACGCAAAGAGCGCGGAAGCCAAAGAATCGTAATAAAACTCACTCGAATTAATATGAAAATCGTTCGAATTACCGAGGAAATAAATTTAAATTTTTGAAAAAATATCCCTCGAATTCGAACCTCTGCTTCTCTCTCTTATTCGGTGTCGTTTCAAGGAACGAACGTTACTCGATCTGTCCTTATTACACAGGGTTGAATAACGATCGTTAATCGACGCCAGTCTACATTCAACAATCGTTCGAATTAATTAAAAGCGCGCGGGGCTGAGAAAAACCTGTCTGCGTTATTACGACCAATAAAGACCCTACAAAGCGTTACCGCTTCCTTTCTAACGCTAATAAAAAGCAGTACGTCGAGGTACTCTCTTTACATCGACAAATGGAGTCACGTGATTTCATATCATCGGCGCTGTCGCGTCAATTTGTTCCTTGCGTTATTTCAGTAACGGTATCCTAGCGTCAGGACTGATGAGACAAATTGATTTCAAACCGACTCTACGCGCGTCGAATGCCGTCAGAAATGCCCTCGACACCTTGCCTTTTTAACGTCATTCGACGAAGATTAAAACTGTCCTTATCGCGTCTCCCGTTTCGTCCTAATTATCCTGTCTCGAATTTCATTGCTCCAGGACGAATTCGCAAGGAGCCACGATCTCCTGCATCGTGCACGTCGTATCATTCAGCTACGTAACACGTTTTACAGCTCGACGTGTCTCGACTTGGGCAATGGAACTTCCGGACGATTCGGGATTACGCGGTGGTTCGATCTCGTAATTAAAACCGCAATTTCGCGCCACGCGTAATTTTAATGCGCGAAGAGCCGACAAGCTTATCGTCTCCGCGTCGTTGTACGATCGCCGTAACTTTCGTCTCGTTCTGCTCTGTCTCTACCGACGCTATCCACTGCCAAAAACGAGATTATCGATGTTTGCGTGGTCTATACGTCGAATTTAAACGAACGAGTAACGCGAGTAGAGTCTACTCGTCTTTGTGCAGTGGCGCGGCTTCCTCTCGGATGAGTGAACTTTTACTCGGACGAGTAAAAGGACAGCTGTTCACTCATTTTTCAGTAGAATCGTATTGTTGAATAAGACGAGTAACGCGAGTAGAGTCTACTCGTCCGAGCAGTAGCCACTCTTCCACTTAACACCTCGATTGCCAAAATATTGAAACATACCTTAAATGTTTCATTTGATATATAAATCTTACGTAAGAAAGTAAAATTGTTGCCACGACAAGACGAATGACGCAAATTTTTGGAACACTTGGATAACTGGTTAACGTGTTAAAGACATCGGAATTAATCCCTCATCCGAACTTATGGACGATTCTTTCTTTCCTCCTCTGCTCCTTGCCACGCGAGTAGAGTCTACTCGTTTTTGAGCAGAGGCGTGGTTTCCACTCGGACGAGTAAACTTTTACCCGGACGAGTAAGACGAGAGCTCATCTTTCAGTAGAACCATGGCGTCCAATAAAACGAGTAGCTCGGAGTCTACTCGTCCGAGCAGTAGCCACTCTTCCATTTGAAGACATCGGAATTAATCCCTCATCCGAACTAATGGACGATTCTCTAATTTCCTCCTCTGCTCTTTGCAACGCGGGTAGTCGTTCGTCGTCTCCCCCGAGCGGGTTACAAAGCGAAGGCAACGGTGACGACCGCGTGCGTCGACGACCCTTTCGAACCAAGTTGGATACCACGGAGCCAGCTGGTAACCGTGAAACGGAGAGTGGAGAAAATAGAAAGACGACGAAGACACCGACACGAAGGGCGAGCGTCCCGTTAGCCTGCCACGGGATAACGAAAACCATGGGTCGCGCGACAGCCCACGGAAAACGATGTAGCCCGAATAAAGTGCCGTTGGCTCGTTCCACCCCTTAATAGTTTTAGCCCGGGCGTCCTTTCTCAGGGATTAGTTTGACGCCACCACGGCATCGCTCCCGTCGAATTAAATTCCCCACCTCTCCGTCCGGAATCTCGGATTAAGACATCGGCTGATAAGTTTCCGGTCTGACGGACAGATGGCGTTAAAAATACGAAATTAATATTTTTTTTTAGAAAGTATTAACCTTCATAAGATAGCTGTAAAAATTTCATGACGATCCGACGTTTGGTTTAAAAGTTACAGTGATAACGATGGAAAAATAAGAATTTCGCGTGTCGATAAAACATCGCTTTCTGATGGGGAAAAACACCGTTGAAACGAAAGCTCTGTATCTTTCTGTATCAGAAAAATCGACCATTGTTGACTGGTTAGCCGAATTTAAACGTGGTTGTACGAACACCGATGATGCGGCACGCTCTGGTCGCCCGAAAGAGGTGGTTGCATCAGAAAACATCAAAAAAAAGTCAACAAAATTGTTTTGGCAAATCGAAAAGTGAACATGCAAGAGATAGCTGACACTCTAAAGATATCAAAGGAACGTGTAGGCTTTATTTTGCATTACCGTTATTAGTTTTAGACCGGGAACTTATCAGCCGATGTGATATATTCTCGATAAGCTTCGGCACGGTCGATGGCGACCGAACGCGCCAGATTCAACGATGGCTTGTCCAGGATTTACCGAGTCCTTCCGCGATCTCGAGTCGCTTTGATCGTTCGACGATTGAATCGTCGAGGAAGCTCCAATCGTTTCCGGACCCCGTGGATTTGCTTCCGATCCGATCGAACCTCGTGTTTATCGTGTAAGCCACTTCCCACGTTTCTCCTTTAAATCGACGTAATTCGGTAGTCCGAGTCGAACTCGCCGTCGGAGTTGGAATAGTTTTGGGAATCGATTCGCTCGAGAGACGTATTTTACAGGTTATCTTCATTTTTTTAGCTTCGAAAGTTCGTTGAAACTTTCGGAGGCGGTCGCGACCTGGCGAAGTCGATTCGTCGGCGTCGCGGTGATTTCTTCGATTTTCGGGAATATTTTTTGACCATCGACGTATTTTTCCCCGAGTTCTTTCAGTCGTTTCGAAGGAAATATCGAGGGATAGAGGCAGCCACGGATTTCAAGCGAGCGAAGCATTAAATCGTGATCTTTAATATCGCGAATGTAAGCAGGCGTCGATGAATTATGCAAGCGTTTTCCCGTAGACAAAATGGTAGCCTTCCTGGCCAAACGTTCAACGAAATCGTACGGTGTCGAACCGAACACATGATCAACGTTAACGAAAATATTTTATTACCTCGCCCAGTGTTGCAAATGATACCGTTGATACCATTTTTATCGCCATTTAACCGATGCAACGCGTGCGTAAAAATTCGTTAAAAAAAAGAAGAAAAAATACGACTTTTCCATGCATTTCTCAACGCGAGCTAGGAAATCGACCGAAGTTCTTCTCGCGTCTCTCGCAGCGCCTTCGTTTCTTCATATATCTTCGATAATTTTTCGATAAATTTAACCTTACCGATTCGCTTCCGACTGCGTGCGCACGAATTGCGTTAGCTCGGTAAAAAGTTCGGCGGTGGAATCTTTTAAAGAATTCAGTGCACTTGCGCGGTCGCTCCTAGATGCGCGCTTAAATATAATATAAAGTTGCGACCAGCGGAAACGCTCTACCGAACCGAATGCGTAATAATGAAGGCAATGCATTGTTCATTAGGCGTTCGCGCGAGACGAGCACTGTTCTATCGCAACCGGAGATAGGTACGACGCACTTTTCTTCGTTCCGGGCGAAATCGACGTATTTCCGTGGCGATTCTGTCGACGTTCGACGCTCGCTTCTGCCGATTGGGAAGATCCATCCAGTTGTCGAAGGCTAAAATTTCTAAAATGACGAGTGCTTGCACCCCCACTATTTTGTACAACGTTTCTTTTACGAACGTGTGAAAATGGTATATAGTTCAGACGTAACTTCACAAAACGATAATAATAATAACGATAACAATAACAACAATGCAGAACTTAGACTTAAGAGCGGCACAGAATTACAAATTATGAATTATGAGTGTTGTTATTATTATTATTATTATTGCTTATTTATAATTTATTTATATTTATATCGATAAATTATTAATACGCTTATTTATTAAATTATAATACGTTAAAGTCAAAAATTATAACGTTTTGTGAAGTTAAATTTTATTTGTACGCCATCTTTACGATTGGTGACACCGACGTCGTCACAAACACTTCGCAACTATACTTTCTCGTAAGCCTCTCGTCATTAATGTGCAATGAAGGAATAGTGAACCGAACAGTGTCTTGGTGATATTCTACCTATCGTTTCTTTTCCTCATCGTGGGAACGCGCTCCGATCCTTTCGACGTCAGAACGTGCGACGCGTCAACACTCGTGATAAATTGTTTCTTTCGCATTCTCGAGAGTCGCCTCGATATGAAGACGTCGAGAAAATCGCGAGGCATAATTTTCCCCGAGGAATGCGCTTTCCATCGATCGCGAGCTCTCGTTATGCAGATTCGAATTCCGTCCTCGATACGAACGGTTATCGAATCGGCCGAACGTACCGAGTGAATTAGGTTAGCGAATCCTCCTTGTAGTCACGGAACGCATCCTCGCTTTACGATCGTCGAATAATAGTTTCATCGCGTAACCGTTGCGAGTAAACGGCGATACTTATTGTTAATCGATACGCGAGCTGATTCGGCGACTAGAACGCGCGGTCGACGTAATGATCGACGCAGCCGTCCGATCGAATTCGCTCTGCGTCGACGTGGAACGTACAGAGAAACGGGGAAAATTTCTTAATTTGATTTACCATTGCGATGCACGAAGCTTTTGATGAACTTTTCAAGCTTTGCCAAGACGCGGTTTATTTTTTTATTATTTTTTTTTTGATTACGATCGGTCGTGAAGATCGTTCGGATCCCAAAGTCGGATCGATACGAGGCAGAATAAGGCGAAAGCTTCGTGTTAACCGCAGGGAAAATCGGAGGCACGTTGCTCGCGTGCATCGTACTTCCATACTCGCGTGTCCGCGTACACGCGACAGGTGCGCTTAACGATTATCGATGTTCGTCGAGGCACGCTCGACAAGTTTTTCGATAATGCCGATGACATCGTCGTTTGGCTGCACGGCATCGTAGGCGTCGCAATTCATTCGATTACCGAAATTAGAAACGAGGCAGAAAGCGTTTTTTTCTTTTCTTTCGAAGAAACTTTGTCGAGTTTCTAATCCGCTTTGCATTTTTCTAGGAGGTTTTTGAGATCGTTCCGGTGCTCGCGAATCGTTCGATCTCTAACGCGCCACGCCGTTCACGGGTTAGTTCGGTTCGATAAAGAAGACACAGCATTAAACTCGGTCCGTACAATTTCGTCCAATCAAAAGGGTTGAAGACGCAAAGCTTCGCTGTTATGTTTCTCCTTGCTTTATAATTCAGCCTCTTTCATAGTACGCTCTTTCAAAGTAGTTCATTGTACACTTTACGCTGCCATACTTAAGAGATGAAAGCGGTAGCACGGTGAATGGTCTGTTTATTAAGAAGAACGGACGTTTTAAACAAGAGCAGATTCCGTGTTGTTTCCTCGAGCGATGATTGTTTTGCCTCTTAGAACGAGAGAGGAAGAGAGAGAACGAGCGCGCGATAGAATAGAAATTTACATAACGGACGTTTCAGAAATTCATTTGAAGTATCGATTTTAATTGTATTCGAGTATGCTATTTATGGATGTTTAACGAACGATCCTTATGACGAACGGCACTTACGACAGGATTGAAAAAGAAACTTTTACAAACATTCATTTTCCACGTCACGAAATATGCATTTTTTAATAAAGTCTCGCATCCTCTCTATAATGAAAAAAAAAAAGAAAAAAGAAACAATACCAGCTATATTCATTGTATTTTCGAACGAGTCTCTGTAAATGGACTCCCTTTATAACGAGTTTTCATTTAATGAACGTATTCAGATCCGGAAAGAACGCATTCGTAACAGAAACATATTCAAAGTGTAGACTAAAAGGTAGACTCATCTTACAGAGATACTCGCATAATTATTTTAACGTTTTAGACGAACAGACGTAATCTCGAAAATATTGTCGTCTATCCTTCGAAGGAAAGAATTCGTAGAATTTTTTATCGTCATTTTACGTCATTGTTCTGACGCATTTTAGGTCAAAATTCTCACAAATCTCATAACAACTTTTTTTAAGAATTATCTTTTTTAACGACAACGGTTTTTTTTTAATCGAGCATGCCACGTGGCAGGAATAACTATGATTACGCGTAACGACCAAAAAATACAAGGATCTTTCTATAACGCGTATAACCTTTCGATGATTCGTCGCGTTTGGTGCTTCGACGTAACGAGAAAAGTCGCATTGCCTTGGCGATCGTTAGGACGAATTTTCGATATTGATTTCGCCGATCGTCCGTTCGTCCATTCTTTCGCGATAAATCGCGTTCCGAACATTTCGACGTTCTATCCCTTTTCGACAGGACGTACAAACGTATTACCGGCTGGCTTGCTCGGTTCAAAGAGAACAATTTCAATTGTTAATCGTTCGGTACCACGTCGTTCGATCGACCGTCGTCGTCGTCGTCTGGCAAACTCACGTTGCTCGTTCAAAGAGAGCCTGCTCGGTTGTCGCAACGAGATATCGCCTGCAAATGCGGCTACATTTTTAAGGAAGCACGATGAATAAGCCAGCTCGTTCCCGGACGGATTCTCAGATTCCTCGATGGTTCGATCACTGGATAATAAATTAAAACTTTAAGCGCGAGCTTCGTCACTCCGATTCGTTTCTCGCCGATCTTCCGGATTTTTCCATTCAGATCTACGTTTCGACGTGCATTCACGGCCGTGATGGCGAACTCCAACTCGTTAATCGGCAAAGAAACAGAAAACGCGCTCGACAAAAGCGTCGGAAGATTTTACGTAAAATATTTATATTGCAAGATATTTTACAAGCGATAGGAATTTTTTTCTCGGGAATTTCTTGCTCGGACCTTTGAGTTTGGGAGCTTCGTCCTCACTCTACGAATTTTGCCGCGTAAACGGCTCTTCTTTTTATTTATTACAGAGAAAGGTTGTATCGCTTTTTCACGAAGTGAGGAGCGTCTCTGCGTAAAGCCAACGGGTTTTAATCGACGCGGAATTTCCAGCACGCTTGATATTTCCCTATTGTGTCGTTATATTCGATAGCTCTTTTTATACTTTTTTTTGCGCGTTTTTAAAACGCATTCTTTCTTCTTTCGAAAGCACGATTATTACGAGCTCTTGTCGCTATATGTCTTTGTAGATCGAGAATTGTCACCGTACGATGAAATTACGCGAACGTGATTTTTCGGTCTCCTTGGATCGTTCGTTCGTTCGTGCAAATCGATTTGACTATTTTGTTAGGAGCGACGCGATAATCGTACCGTCCAGTCGATACGAAAGCGGGCTAACGAATTCGTTCGAAAGGACAACAAAGCGCGTCGTTGAATAAGTATGACACGGATAAAATATCGCGATTGACCATGTATTGGCACGATCTAGGCTGCGCTGCGATAAAATGTGCACGAATTCTCTTGTTGACGATTCGATCGATCGCCAACGGATTAAACGCGAACGGACGCGCAACGAGAGTAAAAAAAGAGGGGAGAAAAATGTGCGCCTCTTATTTTATAATTAAGACGTAACCGACGGAATGTTTTAACTTAATTTCGTTCTCGCGACTCGTCGATTCAACGATGTCGCGCTCGATGAAATAACGATCGACAAAAGAACGATCTATCGTCGATTGTTTCTGTCATAATTTCTGAATGACTTCCATTCGACTCGATCTTTAATCGAGTAATTATTATTTTTATTTAGCGCGTAATATCCCATGCATATTCATTCGATATTAAAAAGGAACTTAAATCTTGGATGTACACGCAGACGCGTATAATATTTCGTGCTGGCAGGATTCGTTTGGAGGATAGGCGCGTTTGCAAATTCGACGATCGTCTCGTAGGAAACGTTGTTTTACCCGGTCGCATCGTTGCTTCGTCGCATTCGTTCGATCGCGTTAAATATCTCGTCGCAACTCGGTCGGACGACGAATAAATCACCGTCCCACGTTTTATCGACAATGAATCACGACGATAACTTACAACGATCTCGGACCAACGTGGCGATTAATCGCGACATCTTTTTTTCTCTCTTCAAAAGCGACGAAATATATATATATATATATATATATATATATATATATATATATATATATATATATATATATATATATA
>JAITYT010000759.1:2924051-2934561 GCA_025433975.1 Liostenogaster flavolineata
TTTTCGTTTCTCTTTATTGGCGTATGGTTAAGTTTACAATCGATCAGCACCCACTCTTGAAAATCTCAAATCCCACATCTTCTGAAACTCATAAAGAGAAAGAAAGAGAATGTAAAAGAGAGAGAAAGAGAGAGAAGCGCGTACGCGACAAGACGTCGCGCGATTTCGTTCCTTTCCATTGGTGTACGGTTAAGTTCACAATTGATCCGCACCCACTCTAAAAAACCCTTAAATTTCACGTCTTCCGAAACGCACAAAGAGAAACAAAGAAAAAAAAAGAAGAACCACGAGTTTCCGTTCCTCTCGGACAATGCGGCCTCGTTCTTTCCACTTTAGCGCGGGGAGTCCGTTCTCGCACGCAATAAAAAGTTCAATATCGAGGTGAAAAGCTCGCGGAACGAGTGAGGGAGCCCCGCGTGCAGGGCACTTTACTTGGCATCGCGAACTGCCGTCGTTGTAGCATTGACTCCTATCGGCCTGGGAACGGCGGAGGGGCGGAGGGACGGATGGGTTCCGTCGGAACGTCGGCGAGTTGCAGTTCGGAATAGTGGAAGTTTCGCCTCACGCTTGTAACCCAGGTAAAACTTCGAGCGGGTCCAGGAATGGAAACTTGGGCGTGACTGTGAAACGTGGCGTCGATAACGGTACTGGTGACGATGGTGACATAGTTCGCGTCCGTATTGGCGATGGTACGACGCTCGGACAACTTCCATTTCCTTCGTTCCTCTTCTCTTCTTCTCTATCTTCTTTCTTCTCTTCTCCCCTGCCTCTTTGCCACTCCCCTCTTCTCAATAATCCCGCTGGAAGGAACGATCAGCGGAGAATGAAGCGGGGTAGAGGGTAGAAGGGTAGGAAGGTATAGAGAGGACCAAGGAAAAGAACGGCCATTTTACTCGTGTGTGATTCGCAGGTCTCTGCCAAAATGCTGAGCCACGAGGATCCTTCGGTACCAGGAGCGTTTCCGCGAAAATGGATCCCAGGAAGGACAGAAGCAGCCTGGACGACGTGGAGCGACGATTCAAGTAACCGCGTCTCTCGTTCTTATCGTTTTGGCCCGGTCTGCGGCAGAGGTTTTGCCGCATAACCCGGTGATACCGACGTCGTCGTCGTCGTCCTCGTCGTTGCCTGGGCGCGATCGCGAACCGTAGCAATTATCCGAGCGACTTGGACGAGGAAGGCAAAGGCGAGGAAAAGTTCGAATCGGATGGAGATTGAAGTTACATCGATCGAAAGTACGCCGCAACTTGGCGAGTTCGAGCGGCATAGTTCCGAGCGGGAGGAACGCAAAAGCGACATACCGCTCGAGAAGAAGGAGAATGCCATTCTTCCGAGTTCGCCGAATTCTTACGACGCCAGTTTCCCTCGATCGCCATCCGGCGTGGAACTTCGGACCTTCCGATCGATCGAGTTTTAATCGAGTCGCGATTAAGGCCGTCTCTCGATCGACCCGGCTCTCGTTAAGCGCGTTCCGATGTTTCGGACAAACGCTCGCAATTACGCGAGCCTCGCGTAAATGAACACCGCTCGGCGCTAAACTATCGGCCGCTGAACACGAACGAATGGACGTAGGCCAACGAACGGCCCCGCAAAAATGGCGGATTCCTCCGTCCATTCGTTAGAAATCGCTAGACATTTTTTCGCCTGGCTGATTCGATCGTTTTCGAAAGTCGTGCTTGGATCTTCCAAAGGCGATCGAATTCGCGCTAGTCGCCAACAATTTTTCGCCGAATTATTCGAAACGTACGAAAATACATTCTATTTCTTCTACTATTCGAAAATAAATAAGTCAACGGTGAACGTCTTCTCTATTGTCTTTTTTAAAGGACATTAAATCCAACGCCAACGAACACGATCGTTTCGCTAGGATTTTTCCTCCGGGTGGAAGACGCGTTCCTCGATTTATCGTCGACCGAGTTGTTTCGTCCCGTCGACTTCGCATGGCATTAAAGCCACGCGTTTCGATCGTATTAACGTCCGAAGGATTTTAAAACATTGCGGCCCGCTCGAGTATTTTTACGCGGTTACGTACTTTTGTTCTTCGCTACCCTCCGCGGATTTATCGCGAACTATTCGGAGCTAATTCTTCATTAAACGCCGTACGGATGCTCCGCACATTCTTTTCATCAAATTTATCGGTATTTTGGTGCGATTTATGAGATTTATCCCGCTAAAAAGTATCCGGTAGTACAGAAATGATGTGTCTTTTATCGCGTGCTTAACTTTACCGGTAGGAACGCGAAGATAAAACGGAGAGAGAGAGAGAGAGACAAATAAAAGAAGATAGGGGAGGAAAAATCGTAGAATTATCCAAAAAATCAACGTCTTTTCCTCGTCTTTGCGCCTTCTAAATTTTTCAAAGCACGCAGAACGTCCCCTCTGACTCCACTCTGCGAAATCGATACCAGAGACAAGGAACTAACCGGCCTAAATCGAATTTGCCAGCAAAATAAAAAAGAAAAAAAGCCGTGAATTCTCCTACCGACGTCCATTCCGCGAGAACCCTTTCCTCCTTCGATCTTTCGGCCTCTCCTCGGTCGACCTAACCCTCTTCTTACGAGACTTCCGAGGGACTTTAAGCCGCTTCGAGCGAAAGAAGAAGCGAAATAAGAAAGAAGCAAAAATGCGAAGCGGGAAGACGACACGGAAGATCGCGCGTCCATATCCTTCCCCTCCTTCCCTCCGCGCAAATAACGAGCAACGAGACACGTGACCGTAACGCCACGACGTTAGGCGCGATATTAAACGCGCTCGAGGGCAACGACGAGACGCCGACGTCGGGCGCCTGCTGTCTGGCTGAGGGTGGTGCTTTCACCTCGCCCCTCGTCAGCGGGAGAAAACGTGTCGCCTTGTATTTTCCATTAGCTGGGACGAGTTTCCCGGAGAGGAGAGCTCGCTCGACGAGGACGTCGCGACGAACCTAGCAGCGTCGCGGAACATCGACGGGGAGGAGGGGGCGCCTGCCGCGCCCCGGCCCGTTAAAAACGAGGAGTCGAGTCTCTTCCGGCCGGAGGAGACCAGATCCGCCCTTCGACGAGCTGCCAACCTCTGTGAGTAACGTACGAGATTTCTTCGATCATTCGAGACTTGCTTCGATCGATGCCTCCGGTGCTTTCCAGAGCTTTCGCGATCATTGGTCCAATCTACGCTCCATACAGCTCCTCGGCACTGTTTCCTATCTTTTTGCCTTTTAGCGATGAGGTGTCGCTTGGATATTGATTTTGCCTCGTTCGAGCTTATTTCGGATTTGGCGGATGGAGAAGTCGCCGGGCGAGTTCTGGCTCGAGTTTAACGTTATTTCTAATGGGGATGGAAGCATTTAAAAATCGAGTGTTCTTAGATTGTCGAAAGCATAATATTTTGTATTTAAAGAGCCTTCTCGTCGGCTCAGGGATTCCGAAGATTACGAATTCAGTCAGCGAATGCTCAGAGAACGCTGAAACGTTCCTTTTTTAATCGCGATAACGTACATCACCGATAAATAACCTTTCGTAATTCCACTGACTCAACCCTCGTCGGATAAATTCGCCCTTACTATACACGTACGCGAACCTGTACACAGGACGAATAGCCACGAAAGCTCACCCACTCGGTGGCCTATTTCAGTGTCGCCCATTGTTTATCGAGACACGATACGTTCTAGCGACGTGGTCGGGCGGCGGTGGACGGTCCAGCGGCATCGGCGCTATCAGTGGCAACAGCCTGCGCGCTCGAAAGAAGAATCAGCGCGGCAAGGAGGGTAGGACGTCGTCGTCGGGCGATCCTTACGGCCTGGAGGCGCGGGAGTTCGAAACGAAGGACAAGGGCGCTCATCGGCGCGACGGTTTGGGCTCGAAGCGGGCGAGGGATCCGCGGACGAGGAAATACCGAGCCGAGCGACGCCGTAGACGGAAGAATCGCGACAGAAAGCGCGGCGGGGGCGGGGGTAGGAAGAGATCTCGTCAGAACGACGAGCTGCAGACGTCGAACGGCGAACTAGGAGAAGCCGATGGGCCTGGAGGATCCGGAGGAGTTGGAGGAACGTGGCAATCGAGGAAAAGACCGTCACCGATGGCGTCGTTGACGCTAGCCAACGGAAGTTCCAGTGGACGTTCGTCGCTCGACGGAAGTAACGACTCGACCTGGTCCTGGCCAGGAACCCCCTCGTCCAGGAACGAGACGACGACCAGATCGAGCGCGAGGCCCCACGCGACTACGGAGTCCAGCGGTGGCAGGACCACCTTGCGTCACGGCGTGTACGCGGAGAACGTCGAAAGAGTGCTGTCGAAGCAGCTGGAACGAGAGATCACTAGGTCCGGGCTGATCGGTGGCTCCAGCGTCGACGATAGAATCCTCTTGGGTGGGACGAGGAAGGAGGAGGAGGAGGAGGGGGAAAAGGAAGAGGAAACGAAGAAGAAGAAAAATAAGAATAAGAAGAAGGCTTCGACGAGCGCGGAGCAGCGAGATAAGGAAGCGGAGGACAAGGAAGCTGAAGTAGACCTTAGGAAGGAGGAGACGTCGAAACGCAAGGATCCAGGGCCGAAGTTCGGCAACTCCCGTTACGACGCCGAGAAGATGCTGGGTTATACGAAGACCGAGGAGGACCTGCCGATCCTCGACCTGGAGCACGAGGTGCTGGCCAGGACGCTGAACGATTACAACGCCTACATGCTGTCGAGCCTGAAGTTGTCCGTGCTGGAGCGTCGCGAGGAGGAGGAGAGGGCGAGGGAGGAGGAGAAGAAGCGACGCAAGTGCTGTCCGATACATCGCCACGATCAGCCGATATTGATCGGTCGCGATGATCCCCGCGACTCGAGCAAGCTCACGGAATCGTCGACGTCCTCGACTTTGCCGTTGTCGGTGTCCAGCTCCTCGTCGGCCCAGGCTGACACCTACGACAACGAGGACGACGCCGGAGGCGACTTATCCTGCATAAACGGCACTTTTTTGCCAGCGCCACTCGCTAGGCACGCCCTGATCAAATACGTAAAGTAAGTGGTATCCAGCATGAATAATTCAATTCGACCGGTGGACGTGAAGCTAACGACGCGATCTGGACCAACTGGCTACCACTCGTCGCATTTTTTCAATCTTTATGCAGCCGAGTGCAGGATCGGTTTATTCTCCTTTACCTCTCGATCCGTTACCGTCGCGTCACTGAGACGAACTTCTCGCGATTCGACGTCATCAGCGACATCGACGATATCGTTTTCTCTCTCTCCTGAGTTTGATCGTTCGTCGAAAAATGAAGGATCGAACAGGCTGGTTTATCGAACTTCTAAGGAGACGATCATCTTCGCTTCAGCCAGACGGTTTCTTTCCTCGTTTCACCAAGTCCTCCGGCTTTTTATTTTCCTTATATTTTTCTAAGAATTTCGACGTTCGATTTATTCGCGCTTTCGTTTGCCGCTTCTCCGTGCTACGTTTCACGTAGCCTCGTCAGGCAGTTTCGGGGTTTTCGCAATTCCACGGTGGCGCTTAGTTCAATTCATACGTTATTCATTTCGTAGCTCGTTATTAGATTTTAGTTATATGGAAGAGGTAAACCGACGCGGAACAAATACGACATCCAAGCACGCTTGAAAAGCCGGCCAGATACTCGATCGCGTTTGTTTACTCGGCTCTCTTGCTGCGAACAAGCCCGAGCCACTGGGCCAAAACAGTGGAAACATAAGCGAAACGATCTTATCCGTATCATTTTGGTTAACCCTTTCGGTACGAGTGCCGAATATGACCGGCATCCATCCGATGACCTGCGTATACAGCGCCGGATATATCCGGCATTCGCGATGCTAATCATCGCGGGATCGCGAACTAATTCATACCGTGTTGTCCGGAAAGTTCGTGCCGATTTTCCGTTTTTTAAAAATTTACTTATTATTCGATCGTTCGTATTTTACTTTTTACTATATATTTTATTACATATATAAAATAAATAATTATATATATATATATATATATTATATAATTAATTTTTGTTCTTCAAAGAAAATAAATCTTCAATAAAAAGAACAGATTTTTCTTCGGACAAACCAATAAATAGCGGCTCCTCTTGCATGATTTTTGGCGCGGAATTTCGTACACAGCGGCACATTGGTGGATCGAACCACCGTATCGAAAGGGTTAAAGCCATAACGTTGCCGATTGCCTCAGCGGTAGCCATCAGCTACTCGCCAATCTTTTTTACCCCCACGACGACAGTTCTTCCTAGCAAGAGGGTCGAACATCGTCGATGGACTCGAGCTATCCAAAATTTCGATGCGAAATGGAGGATGCAGTCTCGAGTCCGTCGCAGGACGTCGAGGACGTTGACGCAAACGATCTTATACTTCGACTGTACGATAAAGGTCCTCGATACCGGGGCACGAGTACCTCGAAGCAGATTACGAGTGCGCTCCTGGCTTCTACATGGCGTCCGCGGCAAGTAGATTGCTCTGCAGAAAGCGCCAGTGGATCGGGCAGGTACCCAAATGCAAGGTCAAACAGAGCATCGACGGTGTGTGCGCGGAGGCGTCCTGCGAGCACGTTTGCAAGGAGCAAGACGGCAGGGCCGTTTGCTCTTGCTACAAAGGATTTCGGCTGGATGGATACAAATGCAGAGGTAAGGCTGAGGATGGTAGGTTCTTGGTAGAGTCTCAGGGATCGATGGGGGAAAGGGGTGGCCGTTCAAGGGGGAAAATCATCCTTTTTGGAAGAAGTCGAGCGAGTTTCGAGGTGGTGAGATGACGTATTTATTTCGAGAGAGAAAAATATTTGGTTTTTTTTTTAAATGGAAAATACCTTGTTTTTTATGTTCTTTTTGTTTTGGTTTTACGTCGTTTTCATGAAAAATTGGAACGGGAAGAAACGAAATGACGCTCGACAATTTTTTATTTAAATTCAGTAAACTTTCGAGCTTTTGAGGAGTCATCGGAGAATAATTGGGAGTCGTTCGAAAGAAGAATGAAAAAGAAATCGGAGTGCAAAGGGTTAACCGCGTGCTTTAGTAATCGCGAAATTTGGAGAGGAAATGCAAACGCGATCTCGCACGGACGTGGAAGTAATTAACTTTAATACGAGGTTTAAGCGATTCGTTTTTCGCAGTCGATGACGTTCGTTAAGTGACGCTACGACGTCGGAAAGGATTTTCCGCTCGAGACGTCTCTTTACGAACGAACGAATCTCGCGGTAAATATTTTTCGTTCCCCACGGCTCGTCTTTAATCTCGCTTTTAATTTCCATAATATTCTCGATTGGCTCGCTCTTTCATTCGTCCTTTATTTCGATGCAATTATGTAAAACGATTAAACGTCGGTTAAACGTAAGCGCGTATTATAGGGCATTTATAAATGGAGCGTCGAACCGTCGCGATTAAATGGCGAAGTTATTCTTTAAAGAGTAGCGAGTCGCGCCGCAAAACGAATTACTTTGACAAAACGATCCTCGATAAGGGAGGTCTATAATTTATTGGCGCCATTGAGAAGCGCGCTTAATTGAACAATATTGCTAGTGAGATTTTACACCTTTGAATTACGCTTCTCGATTCCTCTGAATAAATTCTTCGATAATTTATCTGGAAACGCTACTTGCTTCTATGAAAAAATGCGATCGCCTTTTAAGGAAGATAGAAGCAGATAATTAGTTGGCCGAGACTCTTTGCGCCTTCCTTTTAAGTTAAATTTCTTTTTTCTTCTTTTTTTTTGCCACGGCTACGGAATCAAATTCTTGATGATTTTCATTCAAAAAAGACGTAAATTCAAAATCGCGCGTAATTTAACGCCGAGAGGAGATCGCGCGTTTCCATGAAACAACGGTCTTTTATTGAAATCGTAGAATTATATATTATTCGTGTGTCGAACGAAGGAAGACGCACGTTCGTAATATTCGAACCGAGATATTCAAAATTAATAAAGATGGACGACGAGTCGCTCCTGCACGTATGCAAATGATCGAATGCGACTTGAATCAAGATTGATACTCCAATTAACTACGATTTGAATTCTTGCAAATTTATAAGCAAACCGACTGAGGCAGAGCCGGAAGCTCTATTTAAAACTCTCTTGCAAATGTATGTAAATTGGTAGTTATGAAAGTCGTTAAATGCATCTCGCGATTGTAAGTTTTAATCGTCGTATGCAAATATATTGAAGCACGCTCGCGATTTGAGCAGGCACCACCTCGTTGTACAACGCTCGAATTTTCCTCTAAACGCTTTTCTTTTTTAAATTTTGTCTCTCCTTAAGTTTCGTTAAAATGGTCGAATCGTTTTAAAGATCCTCGCTCGATGCAATCGATTCGAGAGAAATTGTTTCTCATCAATTTGCACCTATCGATCTTCGAACCAATCAAGATGGATTTAAAATCAAGGTTAACACCGACGATAACCCAATCGCGAAAGTATCGTCGATATTTGCTCTTGGAAACGTAATGGCGTGCCGAAATTTACCGTGTCGGATGCGAAAAGTGTGCTCGATGTATCGCGAGCAAGTACACGCGGAGAATTTATTTATTTCGTTATTCTGGAAAGACCTCCCTTTCGCACGGGGATTTCATTTTTAACGCGGTCGATCAATTCGTTAGCATTAGATACGGACAAATTGAATTCCGCGGAATGGCGAACGCTTCGATCCCCTCTGTACTTTTTCTCTCTTTCGACCGTAGACGTGAACGAATGCGAGGAAAGCAACGGAGGGTGCGAGTACAAATGTGTAAACACTCCGGGCTCCTTCCGATGCGAGTGTCCGAAGGGAATGAAACAGGGCGAGGACAGGTTCACGTGCATGGGTGAGTGATTTATATCCATCTCCGGTGGTAAAAGCGTTTTTCCAAAATTTCTAAAATAAACGCGAAAGCTTCGCGGAGCAAAGTATCGAGTTACGCTTCGAAGTAAATCCAAGGGAGTAACGACGATGGATCGTCGTTCGAAACGTTCGCTTTTAAACCAATGTAACGCGCGACTAATCAATTTCTCTCTCTTTCTCTCATCTTAAATAAATTTGCAACATTTTATTTTATAGTAATAGTTCTTCAAATAATTTTTATATTTATATATATATATATTTTATATTATATTTATATTTTGTATTTAAATTCAATTTTAAATAAATAGATAATATTTAATTAAAAGAATCAATATTATCATTTAAGGAAAAAAAAGATATTTATATAAAAAAGAAATCTCTAACGAGTTCCGAGTTATTCTTACGATCGTTCTTTATCGATACGAATCCACGAAGATATCGACGTCGTCGTGGAATCGTTATCGTTTAAAAATCTTCAAATCTGGGAAATCGCGAATTAACCACGAGCGAGTAGCGAGCGATCGAGTTGATTGAGGAGGCAGCAGTAGTCGAGGTCAACGTTAAACAACGGCGTAGAAGCGACAGTGAGGAAAATTCCGTATGCTCAGACGTAAACGAATGCCTATTGAACAACGGCCACGGACCCTGCCAAGACACGTGTCGGAATCTTGTGGGTGGATACGAGTGTTCCTGCGAGAGTCTGCAGTACACCGTACTGTCGGCTGACAACCACACGTGCCAGGACGCAGGTCCGTGCAGTGTTAACAATGCAGGATGCTCTCATACCTGTCTGTCGACGATGGGTCGAGTGTTCTGCCTCTGCCCGGACGGCTTCATGCTCGAGGACGATTGGAAAACCTGCCAAGGTAACGTCGGGCCTTCCATTCTACTCTTCTTCCCTCGATGTTGACCTCGTTGTCGAATCGTAAATCACGATGGAACGAACGATAGTCGCGTCGAATCCAACGAATACCACGATCGTGCTCGTCGTCGTCGTTCTTACGAGAACAAGGCGGTGAGATGAGCGAGAAACGCGCAACGCGATCGAAGATAGGTCAAAAAGGAGCCTTTCGTCGATCCGATCGCGAAAAGCGTATATATACGCCTTTAGTGACTCTTGACGATTCCAGCAAGATTATTTCTTAAACGCGCGTACCGGACGCGTTTTAGAACGGCGTTTAAAATTCGAGAGGTTAGATAGGTGCGCGACGACTTAATCGGACGTCGTCGGGAAGATCGGTGATGGCGGAAGAACGACGAGACACGACGTTACCGCGGCAAACTCGACTTCGTCGGGTGTCTCGATATCGGCGTTAGCGCGCCATGCATTATCCATGAAGGGTAGGAAGGGAAGCGAAACGACGCACGGCTCGATGTCGCTCGTAAATGGCGACCGTGGGAAGCGTTCGATAAATTATTTCGCTGCCGCGTGCACTCGAGATCGATTTTTCTTATCGACGACGAGCTAGCGTGGATTAACGTCTCCAATTTCCTCGTGATCGTCGCCTTATGTTCCCAGATATCGACGAGTGCGCGGTGCCCGACCTTCAGACGGAGGTCTGCCGTTACGGTTGCATCAACACGCCTGGGTCTTACAGGTGCGCGGAACCGATGGAACTCAAGGATCGTCCCGTATCCGACGGCTTATCCATGGCGTGCCTTCCGGGATACGAGCAGAACGACGCTGGCTCTTGCACCGGTGAGTCTCGTAGGAGATTTCGACGCCTCTTGAAATTTGCCCTCCCCCCCCCCCC
>JAITYT010000759.1:2968999-2985674 GCA_025433975.1 Liostenogaster flavolineata
TTTCTAGTTCCACTAGCTTCAGCAGAGTGAACAGATAATCGCGCTCGACAATTTTTTTCCCGTTGGTTTTTAGCTCACGCGCGATAGCGCGAACAATGGTTCTCATTTCATTGGTCGGTCCACGGAGAACGCGCAAACGTTGCGCGTGTTTGTGCACGACAAAGGGTTTCCACCGCGCGTTTCCACCCACGATCAAAGTTAATCCCTCTATCCGTGTTTTTTTGAACTTCGTAAATAATATAATGTTGATCTTTTCCTCCAGAGCCGTCTGCTTTCCCATCCTCCATCCATTCCATCAAAACGGACCGTCGCTGTCGAGAAAATCAACGGATTCGAATTTGTCGCGATGCCTACGCAAGGTCTAAGGATTTAAAAAATTATTAGGTCGATGAAAAAGTTCGTTCTGTTTTCGGCGCTAGATTTCCGGATATTAGAATATTCGACGAAATACATCGACGAGTTCTTGACAAAAATCTAACGCGAAAAGAGAAAAGGAACTTTTCCATCGATCTAATGAAATAATCGCTCAAATTCGAATTTGGTTAAATTAATTAAATAATGTTAATCGGTTTGATTCTTCGATCGCTCGTGCGACCGTAGATTCGTGCGCCCGTAGTCGCGAATTCGCCGCGCGTTGCGTTGTAGAAGCGCGACGATAGCTCGAGTCTATAGTTATTTCTTCCTTGAAAGGAGGTTCGAGAGGCAGCTACTCCCCTTCTAAAAGGTCTTATTAAATGTACGAATGGATCATCGTGAATATAGGTTCAGCGGTCAGCGAACTCTCGACCGGAAAGACTCGTGAAATAAATTATTATCGTTAAGGCGCGACCCGCGAGTAGGACGCGCTGCCTCGAGGCTTCTTTCGATCCTACGATAAAACCATTTCGATGTTTCCCTCGCAACGTGCCGATGCCAACTCCACGATAATCCCCTTTGATCCTCGTTCGAATAAAAATTACGATCTATCGATAAGCTCGAACGTAGTTGAGTCCATCGATACGACTAGAAATGACCGAGTTCGTCGCTCGAATTCTGTAGATGTCGAAGATGAATAATAATCGTTTAAAATTGCTTTTTTCGAGCGAAAATTAGTTTATTAACGACCTTTTACATAGAAAATTACAAGAATCGTTCGATGACGTTGGAAAGTTTTCGGTTCTCTTTTTTATCGTAATTTTTTTTTTAATTTTATTTTTTTCTAATCATAAAAGTCGTGGACGAGGAAGGGCAACGGTTCCTCGCGATATTAAAAACACAGCCGAGACCGAGGAACGCTTTCGATAAACGCGATGAAAACGCTCGGCGCGATACGTCGCGTGATTTATTTGATTCACGATGGAGCGAAATTCGTAGATCGACGTCCGCAGCCTTCGATCGCGACCGCTGATCGCGAGCCAGATCTATTTTGCGATGAAAGAGCGAAAGCGGATTCGCGGGCGATTTACGAGCGAGGTGAATAAATTTTTCTCGCGGAAAAAAACCACTGTCGTCGCAAACATCGCGTCGACGATATCGACGATTTTACTCCGTCCTATTTTTTTTCACACTTTTTCCCTTACAGAGGGCGAAGCGCCGAAAGTGAAAAACTGCACGAACGACATAGAAGTCAGCGGCGATAACGGAACGGCTATTACGTGGGTAGAGCCGATTTTCACGGACAACGTGAAAGTGATGCGCATCAGCAGCAACGAGGTAAGAATCCCACTGATCTTCGAACGTACGATAAAATGGACGATCGGCGCGTGATCGATCTTAATGGCGTCGATGCAAGCTTTCGACCCGACCCACGCGTTCCCATCGTGAAAAATCGAAATCGACGCTGCACTCAACGCGTTAAACGAAAATGCCAAATCGTCCTGACATCGATGACAAGTTTAACATCTCCCGAAGTATCGACACACCCGTTGCATCTTTAAGGCTGCCCGTACATCGCATCGGAATTTGTGGGAATTCTGACGAAAAGCGATCGTCAGAAATCGAAAGAGAATAGGAAAAGAAATACAATTCCGACGAACAAATATTGATTCAATCTACGCATTTATAATTCATTACACGGAATGGAATGGTTCGCGTATTTTCGTTAGAATTCGCAGGAACAAAATTCGTACAAATTCTGATGCAGTGTGCGAACAGCCTATGTTTCGAGTGGCGCGAAGTCCACCTACGTACAGGTGCGTTGCATAGTTTTTTTTCGAATTTTTCTTACGTTTCTTAATAATTCAATAAGTTTCGTAATTTCATATCGAAATATCATATTCCCTCTCCGAAGAGACTACAAAGGACAATGTTAAAAAAACTACCAAAATGATAATGCCTTTAGGAATGCACATTGTTTTTTTAAATGCCATGATTTTAAAAACGCACACTTTTTTACGATAAATGTTAATAGCTCGGTTCCACGATGCACGTCGAACTGGTACTGCCTGAGATCGATAGACGGCACCTAGGCTGCTCGAAGTAACAACATGTTACTTTGAATATACAACATGTTATGTAAATCAATATGTTGTGTAACTCGACACGTTGACTGTGCAAGGCGAATTTCCAAGAACTATTCGCGTCTAGCCGTCCAGACCGTCTAGACCGTCTAGTGCATCCGGTATCGTCTTTCAAAACAGAACACGGATCGAACGTGATGCGCGTCTTAGGTTTCATTAGGTGCACATAGGTGCATTAAGCGCACAGGTATCATATATCGTCCTGAATCACGTATAGAGTTTCAACGATCCACAAAAAGTAGAGAATCCCGACATTTAGGAGACGAGCTGCGCTTAAGCCTCTCGCTACTATAGGCGACTTTACTCGCTCCTCGCGAAATATTAAATTATATTAAAATCTGTAAAATAAAATAATAAAAATACATTAAATCGTAGAATTTATAGAGCGACGTCGAATCAATATTTGAGTGTCAATAATATTAATAATATCGCTCGAAGCGATAGAAATTGGATAGTTTTTTAACCTTGTCCTTTGATGGAACGTCGGAACGAGGTGAGAATTATCTTTCCTCGTCGCGATGTATTTCGGTCAATCGCGCTTCCTGCGCATAATCGCTCGCAGGAGGAACAACGTTCTTTCTAGCGAATATTGGCACGGAATCGACAGGAGGAATAACGTGGGAAGAGAAACGAACGACGCGATCGAAAATCCACGGAACGTCGAGTTTGGCAGGTCTCGGCGTCGTTCAACGAATTTTACAATAGCACGAGGCAGTTGGCGTCGCCGCAATCGAAAACGGCGAGTCATGATCGATGCAGCGCGAAATAATTCTCGCTCGGAAGCGTTAATATTGTAGATGGAAGCGCGATAATATCCGATTTAATGGACGACGTGTCAAAAGGGCGGTGCGAGAGGCAACGAAGGCAAATCGGGTTGGTGTGGGACGACGGAGAGGGTGGGGAGGAGGGCCAGACTCGCGTTACACAAAGCTTTCGTAAACGTATGCAAATTTTACGTACAACATGGTTGAAACAAGCCGTGATACGATCTACGCTTCATCATAATACCATTGTAACTGTAAAAGGGACGCGTTGATCGGAAGACGCTCGAGTTCGACGTCGATCCGTATTTTCCTTTCCTCCTGTGGGACGTCGCAGCGAAGCTTGCGCCCGGTCGACTGCGTTTCCGCTAATTAACAAATCTTCCCATCGGTCTCGACGATCAACGATAATCGATATGAAATTTTCGATGTCTTCGTCCGAACGTCGGATCGAACTGGCGCAGAACTTCACCTACGTACATGTCGCAATTAACGTTTCGAGAAAGACGGGAGAGAAGCGATCGGCGATGCTATTTCTTATTCATTTCGTCAACTACAAAGCGTCACGTCGAAAGTTCCATCCTGATTAAACTCGAGTTCCGTGACTCCGTTACATTCCAAGATATCGAGCTTCGAAGTTTTCCATAAATCCGGGAGATAAAGTTTCCGCGTAATGACGCCACTTTCGAACGTTTCCGGATAAAGTCCTGGACGAGCGACCGTATGAAGGTGCATTTGTCACGTATCGAGGACGAATAGAGTCCTCAAACGTTTCCAAAGATCGTACGAGATAGATCGTGCCGAATTGGTAGAATTTATTTTAGGAGTCGAATGTCAGTTACGTCGTAGGTTGAGTGCACGCATAAAAATAAGATTCGACGTCACTGCAGGTAGCAGCTTTCGACTACGACGAGTTACTTCGAATAAACACGAAAGTACGATCAGTACGGCACGATAAGAGGAGAGTATGGATAAGAGTATCCACCAGCAACGGCAGGTTAAAACAGCGGCATTTAACCACGCGTCGACGATGACGACGATGTCGAGAGGATGCAGTTTGCACCGACCGCTCGAAGTTTCTCAAAACCCCGCGCGAACTATGCGAAGTTTCATCGCGGGAGCCAGGAAGGCCGTGAGTTTACAGGCCGTTGGAGCCGTCGAGCCACGAACTTCCCCGTTCAACTAATAATGGCGCCACGCCGTCTAATAACGAGCATCCCTTTATCCCACACGGAAGAAAAATCACCGATCGGATAACATTGTGCTACGACGTACGGCCTTTTACGTACACCAACATCGTCCCAAATAAGAACGCGACCGCGATCCGACCGAGTTTTGTCCCTTCGCGTCCCTTTCCATCGCTCCTTACACGCTGCTGGCTTTCCTAATTACACGCATCGGAGGAAACCAGAAACCTTCCGAGTGTCATCTTGAATTCCCTTCCTTCGCGTTCGTTCCGCATTCCGTCTGTTTCGATCATGGACCCCTTCGTGCGTGAGGTACATTCTCTATGCGATCAAATCGGTGTTTTAGAAACAACTAAATAACCTCGACGCGTGCAAAAAGTTCCATAGCTTGTTATCGGTTTAACGGGGCCTAGAAAATATCGAGTACAGGACGAATCAGCATTGGCATCCGGTCTTTCGCGTTCGCGCCCAAGGAACCATGCCTAGCCTTCTCCGTTGATCTTAAGCGCGTCGCGAACTTCGGATACCCAAGAGTTCGAAAAGAACAGCGCCGCAAGCCGTAGGACGGCGATCAGTCGCAGCGATAGTGGGCGAACTGGAGCGGACTGACGATAATGGGATTCGTTCGAAACTCCCGCTGACTCCAGAGTACGATAGAAAGAGCAAAACGGTCGCGTTCTTACTTGGTACCGGTACCTGTAGTGTTCCACTTCTAGGGGTGATTCTTCGTTGTATCTGGACGATTACATCCAGCTCGTAGCCTGCTCGTAGCCAGTCTCGGACCACACTGCCCCTCCCCAACACGCCCAAACCAAGCGTTCGCTTATACCAAACTCGTGTACATACACCTCACACGTACGCTACGCTACGCTTGTACTCGCAAGGTACACAAACCCAGAGAACTGTACCACGTCGGATGTTGGATCAAGCCGTTAGTTGGCGAAGTCCTCGGCTGAAATCAGACGCGTCTACGGGCCAATTTGCTCAAGAGAGCCCTTTGTCTGCTTTCTTCTTCCATTTTCATCGTGTTTTCTCTCGTGCGGAGAATCGCTATCTCTTCTCTAGCCCCTCGTCTCTCATTAGCCTAGCCTTCGGTGGACGTTTTACTTTCTTGGCCATTGCGAGCATTTGTCTTGTGGGGCATTTTTCGGGCTAACCGATAAGAAGAACTAGGCGCGATTCTTGGCTCGACGTCGATGTCGAGAACACGGGACGTCGTGAAATTCGTCATGGCACAAAGAAACTAGGGAACGAGGTAAGACTCTTGACCGAATTGCGCGAAACACTCGTTCCGTGGATACTTTATTGAAATGATTAGACTGGCGGAAGACCTCGCGAACGAATTTCCAATGATTACGATCATACCGATTCTGGAACTTATCGTGGATTTAAATTGGAGTTTCGCGCGGTCTGTCGGGGAAAGATGTGTTACGTTATCGGATGTTTTATTGTCGTCGTAGCACGTTACAACGCGGTGTATCATACCAAAAGACGTAACAGCAGGCTAAATGCGAACCTAGATTTCCGTAAGAGAACTCGTCGTAGACTCTAGAAATTCGTTTCCTTCTCTCACGCAGAATTTATCTTTGTCCGTACGAGACCAAGGAGAACCAATTTAAGAGAGAGAGAGAGAGAAAGACCCAGAGGAAGAGTTTCCGCCGGTTTCACGTTGATAAAACTGGGACGGTCGTACGAGATGTAATTAGGCGGAAAGCCTCGTTCTTTCCTACTCGTATCGCGTCGTCTCCGTTTTTCGAATTGTACGTACGAGCGCGTACGTGCGCGCGTGTGTGCGTCAGTCGACGAAAAGCAAATCGCTCTTTTATCTGGTCTGCCGTAACTGCAGGGAATTCGTTCCAACGTTTATAGAGCATATAACGCGCCGCGCTGGTTCTTGCGCGTACAATCGGGTCGAATGACGCGTGCACTTTAAAATAGAATTGTTGGATTCCCGTTAGCGATGATGGTTCGCCCGGCGAATCCTTTCACGAGCGTTCGTTCCATGACAAATGTCAATTAGGCTGCGTCGAGTTTGGTTGACAGTCGCTCGACGCGGGAGGGACGAGTCGACAGGTTCGAATTAGCCACCTTGTCCTGTTCGGGCTACCCCTCGTTTCGCCATGATTTTCGAGACTTCAAAAGTCAGTGTCAAAGTCGTTGACTCTTGATCTTGAATCGTCCCACGCGCAAAGCGGTCTGCTTAATAGGTAAGCAGTCTTGACGGATGAGACTCGACCTAACCAACGAACCGAATATTCGATAAACAGTCTGACTCCTGACGTGTCGCTACCTACGTAATCAACGACGAGGCCTGGCGGTCGGTGTATTCGTGCGTGTTCGTGGTTTCGTAGGTCTTGTCGCACTGATCGATGCATTGGGTCTACCGGAAAGATCTTCCCGTTTCGAATTAAAAGTAACCGATGCGTTTTCGATAGATGGCTTAATATTTACTGAACGATACAATCTCCATCGTTGCTAGCCACCTCTTCGCGTATACGTCGAGGTCCTACGTAGAAATGCAATGGTCGAAAGAGTCAATATTCGAACTCGACGGAACTTTCCGGTAGATCTACCGGGACCTAACGGGTAAACAGAAGCGAAATGAACGATCGTGTTGAACTCTCCAGGCCCAAAGAAAAAGCAAGGATTCTTTTAGCTCCTTGGTACCTGAATTAGACTGAATTAGACGTTCGTCACAGGTTAGCACGAACCATCGAACCCATGCGACTTCCAGCGATAGCGCGATACCGAGACGCGTTCGATGATGTTTCAGAGCCCTGGAAGGACGTTCGACGTGGGCGGACACAGGATAGAGTACGAAGCTTTCGACGAGGCCGGCTGGTCCAGCAAGTGCGTCTTCACCGTCGTCCTGCGGCAGGAGTGAGGGACGCGGAGAAATCGAAGAGTGGTGGGTAAAGAGGGACGAGGCGACGCGGCCGGGGAAGAAGGACTTGACGACGAGGAAGAGGAAGACATTGACGTCAGGGGGAGGGGAGGAGGTCAGAGGAGAGGCCAGAAGAGCGCGAAACGAACGTAGCAACGTCGAAGGATAACGATAAGGTAATATAAATGGAAATGCCTCGAAATCGTAGCGTTTCGCTCGCCTCTACCCCTAACACCTTCCCCCCATACTCACGACCCACGTCCTTAAGATCGATTCACACTATTGGCGCGTCATCGAGCGACACGACGCGCGATCGACTGCTCCGAACTCCGACGCTCGCGAGTGCCACCAGCTGTGCCAACGCTTGCGTCAATGACCAGGTGGTCAGCCAATCCGATCGAATCCATCCCCGATAGGAGGATCAAAATCAAACGCGAAGTATCTAGTTCCAGCCGAATCGTGTCGCACCGCGAATCCTCGAGATCGAAGCTAGTTCGCGCAATCCTCGATTGGCATGACGATCGGATCGGGATCGAGTAAAGCGACGGTGTGAAGGCACCTTTACTCTGGCCAGCCTCTCGAGCGGCTTTCCTAATGGATTGCCTTTTTGTCGGCAGGTTAAGCGCGAACGTGCCACGGCCTATCATTTTCTCATAGCAGCAGCTTGACCCGCTCCTGATCCTCGACGACGTCAACGCCACCACTGCCGAGTTATCTGCGCCGATCGACCGTTACTGGACAATCTCTCGTGACCTCTTGGATGTTGTGTCGCCTCCTCCGTCACCACCACCCCCCTCCGCCGCTCCAGTCGGAGAAGAAAGCTTGCGGTGGCGATATTCGACGAGTGCTTCGTCCTTTTCGTTCCCTTTCCTCCTTCGCCGGCCGTCGCTACGTCGCCCTAACAGCGCGTATCACGCGCCACCTATCTCAACGCGTGACTTCTTCGAAGAGAAAAATCCGCGAGATGCGGCGAGAGAGTGGGAGAGAGAGAAAGCGTGCGTGGGCCTCGATGCTACAAAGGAAGAAGGAAGAGGAAGGAGAATCGTCCTCTTACACGGGCGTTAACGCACCCAATTATCCTTTATTTCTCATACGGATGATTTCCTCTATTTTTTTCACTACGTCCACGACGAATTCACTCTTCATTTTGACGTGACTCTGATGCACGTTTTTCGTTAGCGTAGAAGACTCACGTTTTTCAACGTTCATACGTACGGAACCGAATGGAGGACAATACGTGAAAGTTTAAGTTTTGGGTTTTTGCGTATTTCATTGGTACTCATCTTTACTTTCTGATGTGTCTTGATATCATTCTCTCTCTCTCTCTCTCTCTCTCTCTCTCTCTCTCAGCGAATACACTCAAAGAGACATTTTCCTTCCTTTGAACGATGGGACGGAAAAGGAAGGACGAGTAGTTCACTCGGACGTCTCGCGTCCGAGATGCGAAAAAGAGCGAAAATCGTTTGGGTTCTGTACGTATCTGTAAATAATGCGAGTATCGCGAAAATGTTTACATGTCGACGATTATAATTTTAGACTTTAAACATTCCCCACGTAATTTAGGAAAATCTGTGTCTTGTATTGGACTGGATCCCAATCGAAGGTCGCCGAACGAAGGTAAGCGAACGGAACGGCAGAAGGGACGAAACCATCGAAGAAGAGTTCCTTCCATCCGTTCGTTCGAAGATTTCGCGTGCGCGGCGAGGATCGAGTCGTCGCATTTATCCGGCCACGCGTCTACAATTTCGCGAATTTTTGAGTAGCGCGCGATTTGGCAGAGACGTTCCTCACATTCGTTGTACACGGTCGCACCGAGGGACTCCGCATCTTTTGATCCTTCAACCGTGGCCCACTGAAACGCGCTCGATTCGTTCCTTCGCGGTGACGACGCTTGGAAAATTTCCAGCGCAGAATTCGTCGCAGCGGAGGATCGACGCGACGCCACGTCTTTACGTTGCGTCTGTCGTCCGTCTCGCGCCATGACGGAGAGAATTCGTACATCGCTCGTAATCGGCTGTCGTCTCCTTTATTTCTTATCTTTTTTCTCGATTTCCTCGATTTTTCCTCGCGAATGCAATTGAAAAAGCAAGAGAGAAGTCGAATGTTCTCCAAGTGCGGATAGCCATGGAAAGTTTATCCTTTCGTCTGGGCAAGCGACTGTTATATTATATTTCCGCGCGATTCTGTGCAAAACTCGAAATCGTTTAAAAAATTCTAAACCACGCGTTGGCCGCGAATTAACAAGATAAATTTACGTAGCCGGAATTTAGCCATTCGTCTTGATATTCTCCAAGCGTCGACGAGATCGAAGATCCGAATAAAATGGGAATGAAATTTCGCGATTTTTTTTTCTGCTAAGAGAAGCAGCACCAAACGGTCGTGCATAGAAACGATCGACGTTATCTTAAGGTGGCGCACGAGGGGAAAATTAAGAGATCGACAGCGGCGGGAAACGATCGTTAGAATTTCGAAAGTCGTTCGGAGACCTCGAGACTCGGCCGAAGGTCCACGGAAGACTCTCGATCCCGCTGGCAGCGCAGGATCTTCGAACGCGCGATCATAAACGTACCTTCCTCGATGAATATCCAATGGGACGTTCCTCGTTTCGTCGTTACGACGGCTACGTGTTTGGCACGTTTAAACCTACGCGTACACGTGCCATTACTATTCCTACGAGCGTTTCATCATTTAATTCTCTGTACCGTCATACTTCACGCGTTCGCCATCGAGTTATCGAATACGACGAGCACGATCGGTCGCACGAAGCCACCGCGAATTCGAGCGTGAAACTAGGAGCCACTGGTGGCCGAATCGAGTGACACTTTTTCGTCAACCCTTTGAGCGGCGAGCTGAGCAACGTTAAACGTCGAAATTTCATTGCAAAATATGTTGACCGTAACCGAAATAATTTGAGCAGTGGCTGGAGAAACTTTGACAGAATCATTTGTTTCATTAACCAATAATAACACGAACGATATAAAAAATAGTAGCTTTTAAATTGAAAATTTAATAATTTTGCGTTGCGTGGTAAATCTCGAACGTACGTACGATACGTAGATTAATGTGTCAGTTTTATTATAATACTAGCACTCTCGAGAAAAATATTTGCATTATATATAACGAGATATAAGAGGCGAGGGGTTGTGCGAGAACCCATATTAGCGTACGTAGCCCGATTTGGATGGTCGTATGAGAAACCATGTATGCGTTCATAGCGCTCAAAGGGTTAATTCAGATCGGGGAGGAAAAATCAGCTCGGTGGAATTTTCTCAATTTAAAGCGAGGCGAAACGTGCGCTCGATCGTTCCTCTTCTCGGTACATAGCTAATTTTTAGGTTGGAAGATAGATACCTATGTATATTTCGAAATAAAAATAATCTCCGTCTCATCGAAAGCGTTGGTTTTTTTCCTTCCTTTTCAAACAACGAATCATCCTTTTCCCTTGGCGTTCGGCGAACGATCGAAAGTGACGTTGGAACGCTGTTCAAAGCGAGTTGCTTCTCCCTCTGGTAAATACAAACTGAGTACGAATATTCGTTGGACACGATCGATCGTTCGATCGATCGCTATAATTCGAAAAATTGCAGTAGCTGAAGTACCTTCGATTTAAAAATAGAAGCTCATGGACGACGAAACGTCGATTTTTCGCATAATGTCGAGTATACTCGACGCGAAGGTAAAAAAAATTACATTCGTATTATAAATACTTACTGATACGTAATATCGAGAGAAATGAAACGCTATAAGAAAAATGTGTTCGTTGACAAATAATTAAGCAGGCAGAAAAAGTTGTTCGAAGCAAACTAAACACTTGAAGGGTTAAGTACGTAACCCTAACTGTTTAATATAAATATAACCTAACAATAACCTAATGAATAAATTTTGCCAAAATACGTAGACTTCGTACGATCGCTTACGTTTTATCTTCGAGGGGTTCAAGAGACACGAAAAGCAGCGGTGCCGATTCGAATAACAAGAGGAACGACGCGAAAGGATTTAAATACGCTTCTCGAGCGTAGGAAGGTACGCGACACGCGGCGATGAGCGCTCGCAATCTGCCCGCTTTGAGCTGTTCTTACGCGTCGAACGAACTTTAATCGCGCTAAATTGCATTCCGTGGCTAAGCAACGACCCGATCCATTCCGCGATGAAACGGCGGCGGTCGGCTGCGCAAGATAGCGCAACGCGCAGCGACGGACTCCGTGGCGGTACGTATTTCGTCGAATCGAAGGGCAATCGACCGTGCGCGAAGTAATTTCGCGGAAACAATCGTGCAAAACGGTTCGCCGATAGATCGATCGCGGTATTTTGATAGCGGAACGGCTCCGTGGCCATTCGGTTAACCGACGCCACGGCTCTCGTCGACGGTCAACAGGAAATTTCCAGTTGCGTCGCGCCTCGAGTCGAATCGATACCTAGACGCGATGAAAGCCGCGTTTTCGTTCGATAATCTACGAAGCTGCTTACGTTCTCGGCGGCGATAAGTATTTCTTACGTCCGCTAACGGATTTAAACGAATGTTATAAACAAATAATGTTATATGAATAAAATTTATTCTTTTAAAATTAATTCCAAAGTTATCGATATTAGTAAAAAGAATTCATAATTTTATATATAAACGTTATATTTACTTGGAGAAGTTTACTTGGAGTGTTACATCCGGCACGCTTCCTTAGATCGTACGGATTTGCGATCGCGTCTACGAATTTACGATCTCGACTTACGATCAGCTCAGCCTCACTGCTACGGAAATTACAGCTGCCATTGGAGCGGGAATTCGCGTTATTAGCAACAACCTGCCAATATTTCCGCGTCGATAGGAGGACAGCATGTTAATCATCGGGTTTTCGCTCGAAGGGGTCGCACTTTCGTACGAGATTAGAAGTACGTACGTACGTACGTACGTGGGTCGATGTTCGACAATGGAGACATCGTGGCGCGTTCCTCGAATCCTTCAGCCTGAGAGAAGGAAAAGGCGATAAAAAGACACAAAGAACGAAAAGGGAGAGGGCGAGAGGGAGACGAAGAGAAAAAAATTGAGCGAAAAGGAATCGTTCGAGCATTGCCGGAAGAGCCGTCGAATTTATCGTTCCATCTTCACGACGGACGATTCTCGACCGAACGGATGGAAGCATCGCGATAAAAAAGATGTCGTCGTATTTACGACGTTAATATCGGTGAGAGTCGCGACGCGATACGTGGCGCGAATGAAAAAACGGAAATGAGCGTAAAGCGAGGTTTCCATCGATCACTCGCGAACGTCCTGTTCGCGCCATTGCCTTGTCTTGAACGTATAAAATTTATTCGTTAAATATATGCGTATAATATTATATATATATATTACAAAAAAGAGGACAATTTAATATTCGTCGTTAAATGGCAGTTAAAAAAAGGCAGCTTTCCGTTTAAGATAGCTAACGTATAACCTAAAAATCTTACGTTCTACGTACGCTCTCGCGAAAGATCATCGTTGCGCCGAACGATGATCGATTTGTTTAAGGGATTTCGCGTTTTCTTCTTGGATCTGCGAGCTACGTAATGTCATTGCGAAACGTATTTTATACCGAGCACACAACGATGGATTCGAAGACTCTCAAAGATAAGAAGCGCAACGAATTCTTTAAAGGCGACTCTAAAAGAAAAAAAAAAGAAAAGAAAGAAAAGGCGACACGCATAATCCACGAAAGTGTCGTTAAAGCGTTTCGGTGCGTCGAAACGCGCGTTACGCGCTATCGTTGAAAATATACGACGCTTTTATCTGGAAGCGCGCGTCGAGCGGTCTAATACGGGGGAACGCGGTAAACGCTTGAAAAAACATTGAGAACCGAAGCTCGTTGCGATTGTCACGAGCCGATCGATTTAGCACGAGTGCGACTTTGTAGAATGGAGTTATTCGCGCTTCGTAGAAAAGACACGAGCGAAAAACCATCGAATCGATAAAAGAATGGCGTTGGTCGTTCGCGTGTACTCGGCCGCTACGTTCCGATAGAATTCATCGCATCGGCGTTCGTTATTAAACTTCGAACGGTCCGTACGAATCGCTGGAATCGTACCGTTCAATCGCGATATTCGACCGATGGAAAAAGGTATCGCCTCGATACTCGTTCGCTATCGAAGTCGAAGCTCGTCCAGGAGGGTGCCTCTCGCCCCCTGGCTGTTCCTCCGCTAACGATCTCGCTCCGCATAAATCGAACGCAATTCCAACCATCCGTAAAGACGGCGTATCGATTAGACAAATAGAATAACGTACTTTTATAAAGTTGTTACACCCGAAAATCCATGCTAAAAAAGATACCGTTAGAGTAAACTAAGCCTCGGAAAGACTGTGCCGTTAAGACGGAGCAGCTTTGATCGAATATCCCGTTAGAGACCGAGACTGGTCGCAGGTCGACGTAGATATATCTTCGGACTCTAATGGGGAGAGCTAAAGCTTCGAAGTTTCTTCCTCGAAAAAGAGAAAGGAGATCTAGCTCGGGAGAGATTCGACCTGTTTACCAAGATCGGTACCTTCGATCAATGCCGCTTCGTCTCGGGATCGTCCCATTCTAGCCGTGCCGGTGACCCTATTCCCTCGACGGGGAATTGGTGAACGAAGATCCAGTCGAAGATGGAACTCGAGGATTTGCAGGACTTCGATCGATGCGGCCATCGATCGCTGATCGATCATTCTCGGCCAGCCAATGACGAGTCCTACGTGCAACATTTGCGCCGTGGCAATATTCTGGTCTCTATGTGACCCCGGCCGTAATGAGTGGCAGGTGTAACGTGGCCTGTCCTCGTAGCGTGCTGCTGCTCTTGCTGCCTCTGCATCAGTAGTAGCTGTTGCCTTCGCAGTTGTTCCTGCCGATACTGTTGCTGTCTGGCGCGTCGATCTGCAAAAGTATCCGACGATTATTGTTCGAAGTGCCCAACGGATCGACCGCGTCGTACGACCAACGACCAATCCGAATGGCTTTCCTCCCGTTAGCTAGCTCTTACCGATTCCTGTGTGTATTGTCAAAAGATGTCGAAAGGTAGCAGAACGAGAGGTTAATTAGATTGGATTGATCGGAGATTGAGTAGATCGATTGGAAGGGATTACCTCTTCCAAGGCGCGTAAAATATTTCACAAAATTCTCTGGTTTAGGATAGATTAAAGTCTCCTTATGAATTCCTAGGTTATGGGCATCCAATGAATACGTCGAGGTTACTTGTAAAGTTGTTCTTCCGAATATTAAAGATTTTGTGTCGAACATTCGTTCCGCGTTTAATTTGATCGCGTATTAAAAGCTCAGCGCTCCGACGTGTATACGATCAACCGAGGTCGATAATACCAAAGCCAACGGATAGTCTGTTACGTTCGACGCTGCTAAAACGATCGTTCGATTAGGCGAAATCGATAAGTCAATTATCGGAGTGACGCGTTCGTTGAATCTCAGAGAATCGAGTTCAGGAATCTTGTTATGTCGAAGTTTGGTAATTGTATCGGGATTCGTTAGATGCGAATGATCACTGAGCAAAGTTCATCGCGCTCGAGACGAGCCTGGCAAATGTCGAGAATCGACGAGGAAGAGGCGAGTGACAGCGGTAAAAATTCAGATCCTGGTTTAGGCTTTGGTTCTCGCGATGTTCGGCAACGCGTTCGAGTCTTTCGGTATCGTCGCTGCCCTGGAAGAAAATTCGCCATTGGAGAGCTCTTACGTAGCAAGGGCAGCGAACCGCGACAATTACAGTCACGAGCGTCGCTTAAATAATTATCCAACGAGACATTGGCCGTCTTGCTTTCCGCCTGGTTGTCCCATTTTTAGCGAGCCGACGAAGTCGACTTCACCTTTAATCCGTCGTAGTCGGTGGGCGTGCGAAAAAAACGACTTTCAGACGAAGACTGAACAGTTCAAAAGAAAACGCAGTTCTTTCTTGGAAGGAAGCCTTTTTGAAAACGTTAACCCGTAAGATGGAAGGTACTTTTCATGATAAAACCGCGGAAAGCGATAGCTCGACGCTGTACCTCTTATTTTTTCTGCTTATTCTTTTGGTTCTTTCATCGGATAAAATCCGATCCGACAGAAATATTAAATCTACCTAAGGTTGCAAGAATGATTTTTTCTCGTGTCAAAGGAGTCGTTCGCGAGCCAGATCGTACGTCTGCAATTCTAGAATTTTGTTAAGGTTTTCATCCCAAAACGGTTGATAGACGCTCAACCTATCTTTGCCTGTAATAAATTTGCTCGATAATTAAATAAAGCACCGCCGAATGACAATAATTATTATGATATATTTATTAATATATCATGACATAATCGCAACGACAATGCGATTGAGACGCTTGCAAGAATTTCCTGCAACAAATTTAATTTATTTAGAAATAAATAAAAGGGATCTAAAAAAATTAATCTAATCTCTTTCGACGACTTTCCTTACTTTCGTTTCGTCGAGTGAATTCCATGAAACCTACATTCGCTTCCGATGAAGCGATCAAAGCGATCTCTAACGCGACAATTATTCAGCTTCTCTCAATCGTCGAAATGCGAGTGAGACTGTCGCGAACGTCAGTCGGAACGAAATCGAAGGAGGGTTAGAGTGGAACGTCTACAGACCGCACGTGCATCGTCGCGTGATCTTACGAGGAATTTCACGTGTCAATGGGGACAGGGCTGTGGCGCTTTCGATCGAAGAGAGCAAGCTCCGCCTTCGGTGCGGTCGTTCGTCATCAAGAAGCGTAACGCACGTTCTCACGACGCACGACGATAGCCCGAGCTCGAAGCGGCAAATTAGGTAAATACGGCACGTTCACCCGGCCAATTCGAATAACCGGGACGCGAGAATTCGCGCACGCATCTGCGTACCATCGTCGAATCTGGGCCAAGCGATTCGTCCAGTCACGCAGCACGGAATCGCGCCTGGAATGCGCATCCAGATGTTTCTCTTGCGTGAATTACCACGGCGATGACGTCGTCGTCGTTCGAATTATTCCTCGAGACTGCCACGATCGACGTGGCAATATTGTCGCAAGAGGTAATCTCGTCGAGACGCTGCTTTCACGGTCAGACCTCGAAACGTCGTCTCGATGTGCTTTGCACGTCTATACGTCGAGTAATAATAATAATAATAATAATAACAATAATGATAATAATAATTTAATAATACATATTATATATATAGGTATTAGGTAGTTCGAAAAGTAATTTTTTTTGTTTTTGTTTTTCTTCTTTGCTGGCTTGCTTGCAGAAAACTGATCCAGGTGATCCCTCTGTTGGGAAAAAACGCAATTACTTTCCAAGCAACCTAATATTGTATATATATATATATANTAAATAAAGAAAGAAAGAAGAAATGAAATATTATAGATGCAAAAGTTCGTTCCAG
>JAITYT010000759.1:3012807-3023742 GCA_025433975.1 Liostenogaster flavolineata
AAAAAATGACCCCTGGTAACCGAGTTTTCACGGTAAATGTTTCTACTTCAGAACAACGACAAAACTTATTATTGTTGACAGCAAACGTAGTTAAAGGAATTTAAACGAAGCTCGATTCTCGAAACATTTCCAAATCGATATATCGTCGTCTGGCACTCAAAGGGTTAATATTGCATCTTTGCTACTCGATGAAGGTGATCAACACAATATAATTCGCAACGCAGTTCGATTTGTTCGCACCGTCTGCTTTGCTTTTTACGCGTTGAAAAGTTCGCAAGCGCGGACGATATTTCGTCGTTTCCTCCATCTCCGTTTCCTTGGTTGGCCCATGAGAGAGGAGCGGCGTTCGCGCTAAAATTACGATACCTATAAAGCTGTAGGACAGCGAGAGATAGGCACGAATGAAACTTGTGGACCGGAAGCATGCGACGGCGCAGAACGATACGAGCTTTTTCTTCGATCTTTTTCATGCGCCATTGCATCTAATCGCTTGCAGCCGAGTGTCCAGTTGAATTTTGCTCGCTTGTTCCAACTTTCCAAACCTATCTCCAGTACACCAATCGTTTCGCGAGATGAAAATTAATAGAACGTAACTCGCTAAAAAAATATTTAACCCGTCGTAATCCAAAAATAGGAAAAAAGATTAGATTTTCTGTACAATGATATTCGCACTAACTAACTCTGAATTTGATATTTAAAAATGTGTCCCAAAAATGGGACATCGGCGGACAATGGGTTAATAAATCAATGGTAAATATATACACACACATACACAGTTGATGGAGGAGTCGATCGCGAAAGTTTCGTTCTCCATTCGTGGAACGTTCTCGCCCATTAAAATGCATTCTTCCCTCATAAATTCGATTCGCGCCCATTTGAAATTACTTTTCGATTCGGTGAAGTCGTGCTGCACCGTTTCCACCTTCGGTTCCGTTAAACAGTCGTAAATAATGGCGTAATCGAGCGAGGGCGCGCGCAAGTGGAAACGACGTCTTTCTTCCACGCTAACAAAACTGTTTTCCGATTACGCGAAACGATAGTAGCCAGTGCAGAGGTATCCGAGATACAGGCAACGCCGTGCGTCGTTAACCTCGTCCGCTAATTTCGAACGAATAACTTTCGAACTTTGTGGGACGAGAAGCACACCTTCGTTTTTACCAATCGATTTCACTGAACTTTCAAATTGCACCACGACGTAGGATACTTGTTTTTAGATTTTCTTCTCTCTCTCTCTCTCGGATGTAAAAGATGAGAAATCTTCGTTCTTTTGTAAGAGAGCTAATACACATTTTTCTCTCGGATAAGAATTACGTCCTTTTTCTAGAGGAAGGAAACCTATTAGCATCGAAGCTCGATACCGTGCTGCATAAATAATCGATTTGAGTTCATTTCCGCGAAGAACGTTCAACGATGGAATTATGTGAGCTACGAATTCCTCGTTAGGCCGCCAACCAGAATTTTATTATAAATCTTCATCATTATTTATCGTATCGACCTTTTTATTCGTCGTGAAAAGGTGCGATCTCGAATTCCCTGGTTACTTTTCTCGCGAGGATAAGCATACGTTTAACCTACCGAAGAGACGATAAAGAACCGAGGCAGGAATAAGACGATGTAGTGTCGAATACGATTATAGCCGCGAGGTTTCGGTCGAAGATATGGAAAAATCGAAGAGTGAGTAGGAAAGAAAGGAAATGCAAAGGAGGATAAACAAAGTCGTACTTTTGCGTTCTCTGTACGAATGGAGAGTAACGAGAGATCGAGCGGGTTAGGAACCATCCCTATCGTTTTAAAATATTCCCTTTGGTTCGAACACTTCGATAGGATTTCGTTGGAAATTCAATGCGACAAAGGGAGGTAATATTGCAAAAGCCATTACTCGCCGCGCAAACGTCGCCTTCTTTCGGATTTGTTTCTTTTAATCAAAACTCGGGGCAGAATTTGCAAAGGGACGGACGCGGCAATGCGATACGATTCGTCATTGATAAAAATGAATCAGTAACGTCGGTCGTTCCGCGAGCGCGATTTCTTAACCACTTACGCTGGAAAGACGTGCCACGCACGTCGTAATGCTTTTGTCACAGAAACAAAAGTTTTATAATCAATCGATGCTCTATATTCCCTTCGAAAAACTGTGAAAAGTCCTAAGACGAAAATAAATTAGTTTAGAAAATATAAATCTTTTTCCAATTTCTCCGAGGCATCGAACACTGCGTGACTGGACCGTTCTGGTACACGGGCCGGGACATGGAATCTTTTACCAGCGCAAGTGGTTAATATTACCTTGGTGCGTACGAAATATCGAATTTTCTTTCTTCACGCGCGTACGTTCGTCTCCCTCTTTTCGCCGCGCTTTTATTTTTGACACAACCTCATATTTTAACCGACTATCGATTGCTAACTTGACTAGTTAAATTAGTAAACTGTTAATTATTAAATATTTTACTAACGAAAATAAATGGAAAGAGAGCGGAGAAAAATCGTTCGATCGGCGGTACGAATCTCGAAGCGACGGAAACACGGCGCGCCTCACGGAGCCGCGGTCGATCGTAAATCCGAGTCGAAGGAAGCGCACCCAGATCGTGAAATTCCGCGAAGTCGCGACGGCGGCATTTGCACGCGTGTCCAAGGCGGTCGAGTCCTTTCTTCTCGCTGTAACCGCGCCGCTCGACCGACCAGCGCGTACAACACGCCACCGCAACGACAACGACAACGACAACGTGAAAGAGAACGAAAACACGGAGAACGTAGGTGTGTCGGCCACCGAACAATGGTCACGCGTATGGAAGAGATAAGAGAGAGAGAGAGAGACTGAGATAGAGGAGAAGAAAAGCAAAAAAAAAAGAAAAAGGAGAGTAGAGGCCTCGTTTCTCAACACGAAGGCGGCTCTCGCACGCAAGAAAGTCGCGGTTACGACGGCGGTGGTCGATGAAAATCTTGGAGATTTAATGGCTCGCTTCCTCCTCCGAGCGTTCCTCGAGGATCGTCGGCGTTGCGCTCGATGATTTAAATCGCTTTGGAACGCGGACGCGTCGTCACGCAGCAAAGTTCAAGCGTTCGCTGGTGCTATCGATAATAATGCCAGGTATCGCGATACACCTGGATTCCTTCCTAAAGAAATCTCTCTCCTTCTCCGTGTGTATCTGTGTGTTCGCGTGTGTTCGTACGTGCGCGTCTTACGTGTCTATTCGACTAGAGCCTCTAAGGGGCGAACGAAGGATCTTCCCTCGTAAGTACGTTCGTTGAAAAGGCTCGAGACTGCTCCTTTCCTCCTTTTCTTCGGCTTTTCCCTCGCGGTTGGCTCGATCGTTTTTCCTCGCTTATTGCCCTTTCTACGAATCGTGCTACGTCGTGCTCTGTCTCCGCCAATCGGAAACGACATTTCCACCCACGGTTTCGAAGGTTTCGGAGAAGTACGCGCCGAGGGAGCGAGCAATTTTTACGATAGTCCGAGACTCGGCATTCCGTTTTCCAAGTCCATCCGTGATCGCGTACTTCGAAAGAATAAGGGAAAGAAGGGCAAGAGTAAACGCCAGAACGATAAATGAACGTAAACAAATACCCCTTTTTCCGAAAGCTATACATGTAAATGAAAATTAAGTTATTCATAATTTTACGCTTTAGTCCATTTTTAGAAACCTCGGGTTACATTTTACTCAACGTTTCGTTTTCCTACGAAATTAGGCAATTCTGCACGGTACCGAAAGGGTCAATGGACGGCCTTTTCTTCCGCTTTCCTTGTTTACCAACGCACGATAAGCAGCGATAGTGAAAATGCTTTGCGTTAAAATATCAGAAATAAAGAGAATAATAAAAACTATTTATTACAACTGATGTAGTTTTATCGAGGGTAATTTTTTCTACTTTCAATTCACAACGGATAGGTGAACTTAGACTTTTTCTAATTAAATATCGAAAGGGGTTATTTTGACCCCTTTGGCGGTAGAAATAGGTATATGCCAACTCATGGTAAACTTATTGTTAATTAACGCGCAGGTCGACTCGATATCTTAAAACGCTCATCTCGTGACTCGTAAGACCGTGGATGAACGCCGTCGAATTTTTCTATTTCCTCGCGATATTTTTACCGTTAGCTTGAGAATTATCGCGAGAGATATTTCGCGCACAAATACGCGATATTTCACGTGCTCTATCGCTTCTCTCGTAATACGCGATCCCGGCGAACGTAACCTTTTAAAGATTTCCTTTTTTCCTTCCTTCTCTTTCTCCCTCTCCCTATCTCGATGCTTCTCCCTCTCGCTCGCGCCATAAATCGAAAATGCAGGCCCGAATGCCATTAGAATTTTTACCGTTCGTGCATCCGGCAACCCGCTCGTTTTTCCGAGCTTCCCCTACAGCGGCTCCGATGGCGTTCAACGAAAGTTACGTCGAGCGCATGCACGCCGCGATATCGTATCGTTCGCACGTCTGAATTTTATTCGAGGCTAAACTCGGCTCGAGGGCACGCGTTTCTCTCGCTCGCTTTCCTCAGAAGTGCCACGCCAACGACGCCGACATCGTCTTCCTCGTCGATCGACGTCGATCCCACGAAACATCGAGAACGCGACGATTTTGTGGGATCCGACAAGGAAACGACAACGAAGACGATCGATCGATCTTCCTCTTCTTTTTTCTCTCCCTTTCCTCCGTTTTCTCACGCGATAGCGCGTCTCGAATTGTTCTTCTCTCGTCGTGGTTCCATCGAAAATTCTTTTCTCCAACTTTCATCTTTTTCCGTAGGTAGTAAACGATCTTTCTTCGAATCGAGGCCCTTTCGATCGTTCCATCGTTTCTCGATTTAGTCGGAGAGTCGACTTCGAAAATTCGCCGAAAGTCGACCGTCGTGAAATCTCTTTAACCCCTTCCCGTACTTAAACGAGTCTCACTGGCGATGAAGATCTTGGCCCAAACATGCATGTCACGAGCCAGGCTAGGTATTTTTTCTGATAATGAAACTGCCGACAGTAGTGACCGGTTTCGACCCTTCTTTTTACCGCTTTTTTTGTTTGTCTACTGCGCGTTGATCCCTACAGCTCGGACCCGGATTTCGTCGAGCTAGATGAGAAGGGGTTAAAAAGGTTACGAGACGAAAGCGGAAGACGGGAGCTTCGTAAGGAAGTCGCAGCTGGCGCGTTGTCTTTCGTTTGACGGATTCGAATGGCGCGTGCGTTAACGAAAGGCGAGAAACGAAGTAGGCGTTTTAAGAAATACAACGAAAGGAAGATCGAAGACGAGGGAGAAACGCGGACGAGCGAACCGCGCTTGGCGAAGGGAGGAAAAAGATCGAACGAGAGAAAGAACGAGCGGTGGGGATGAAAGGGAGAAGGGGTGGAGGGGAAGAGAGAAAGAGGGAGAAAACGACGGAAGGAAAATTCACAGAGGATAAAGCCCGGCCACAGAACCAGGAGGAAAAGTAACAGCTTCGAGATAAGCGCGGGTAACGGCTAACCTCCGGGGCTGTAACAATTTTTTTTCGTCCTTCCAAACCTTCCAGCCTCCGGTTCGTCCCCTTCTCTGTCCCTCCGTCGTCCAGCGGAAAACGGACAGGAAAAATACGAGTCCCCGAGAAAAACGGCAATGCGACTCGTTTTCGCGACTAGCGCGCGATTCCTCACCCTCTTGAGGGGGCTATCGTCGATCTGGAAAGAGTCGTTTTGTTGCTTGCTCCAGCTCAGACGAAGTCGTTCGCGCGTCTGCGATACCTTCCGATGTATAACAGGTAGCTAAGAGCCATTGTTTTTTTCTTCTTCGTTGTATCGTCGTTCAATGAAAAGCACGATAAATGTCTGAATTAAAGACGAAAGTTCCTCATCGATAAAGCTGGCATTAAATTTTATACTGGAGCCTAGCAAAAAGCCCTATAGTAGTAAATAAATAAATACAAGTATAGTAAGTAATAAATATAGTAAAAAATAAATAAATATAATTAAAGCGAGACTTTAGTTTATTCTCTCTCTCTTTCCCTCTCCCTCGTGTAATTCCTCACAAAATGCAGTAGCCATCCGCGTACGAATAGGATCGAATCAGACTTCTCTATCCGCGATCTATCGGCAAGAAATAGGCGAAGATAGAAAAGAAAAAAAAGAAAACAGGAAACAGCTTGTAAGAACAGATAAATAGAGAAACATTGCGTTGCGTGAAAAATTCAAGAAATTGGAAGGAGCTCGAGGTGGCGGCGAATTAAGATCGAACGAGTTCCCTGGAGGTCCTTTCAAGCTTTCCCGGGAAGAAATCGCGATAAACGCGAGCGAACTCGTGGAAAATTCCATGGCTTAGACAAGAAACGACGAAATTACCGGCGGTAACGTAACAGCGATTTCAATTTTTCATCGTTCGACGATCGACGCGTCGCTCGCGATGGATCGCAAATGCGCGCGTTCTCGGCAATATTTGCATGGAGAATGCGCAAACTGTGGGATTCGCGAACGACGCGCCTTCTTTGACGCGTTGCGTGCCAAGAGAGAATTTTATGAAAATTCCGCTGGAGGTTAAGACAGACTTTTCGAAGGCGTGACTGTCGTGCGAAATTCGTCGGCAATCCGACGTAGCCACGATCGTGGCTCGTGCGAATAACGCGAGCTGCGATAGTCGTCGTACACCTCGGTGAAACGCAATCTCGCATTTTGGTTAATTAATTATCATAACCTGTTACATCGCGGTACTCTAATTCCAATTACCGAGAAACTGCGTTTCGTTATTTTCTGCGAGTAAATAGCGAATCTTGCGACCCTTTTTTTTTACTTTCGGACGCGAACAAGCGAGATTCATAACGAGAGATCCGTGTTGTAAAATAATACGGTGATAAAATGTACCGGATGCTATCGCGTAAATAACATTGAACGATGCAAGTAATTAAATAAATACGTACAAATACGTACATTTTACCTTGGTAAAATGAAGTAAACCGTATGGATTATTACGTTTCCGTGTCCACGCGTGTCCTTTAAATATTCCATTTTTTCTGCCGTATAAAATGTAGCTTTAAAATCGTATTACTCCGTTCCATTGCTATTCCGAAATTCAAAATCAAGCGTCACGAGGCGCATTCGATGTACGATTGTATCGTGCGCCATTGTTAACCGTAACCAGGCGCGACGGTCCACGCGTTAAAATAGCTTCTTTCGTCGCGCGAATTAAAATACGGAAAATTTTTCGGAGAGATTCGTTCCGGAAGTATTCGAAAAAAAACACATCCTCGTGGAAATTCGAGCGACACGAATTTCCGAAAGAGACGCACGGTATGCATGATATTATAACACGAACGACGTAGCACGCAACGTGCCAAAGCGAAGAGCGGAAAATCGATTCGATGCGCGAAACGAGTCGCAATCGCGCTACGCGTTTTCGTATCTTCTTACGTAAGGTAATACCACGGATGTCGTAGAAAACAATCGAGAACGACGAACGGGTGCAACGAGCTGCAACGATAATCCCAACTTCGATGAACCCAACGCCTCGTCTCTAAAACCCGACCGAAATCGAATCCGGGTTTCGAATATCGAGGAGCAACCGTTCTTCTCTGCCTCGCGTACCGCGAACTTATCCCCGATCGTTGACAAATCAAATTTAAAGCCGCGGCGTAACTTTTGAACATCGACCGCTTCGAAGTTTTCTCCCTCTTAATGCATCCCCTAGAGAATCGCCGTTAAAATCTTCCTTGGATTCTTGCGAACTGGGCGACTTCTCTTTCGCATCGATCGACACGCGCGATTTCTGAGGACGAGAACGTCGGAAATATGTGTTTTATTATTTAATTTCCTAAAAATGTTATTATTCCGCTTCAGGGCGCCGCTTGATTCACTCGAACATATCGAAAATTACGGATTTGGCGGTAGGAAACGTCGAAAGTTGAGCGAGCCGAGCTTTCAATCTATTTCGAATTTAGATTCGAATAGATCAGGTCGTGGATCTCAACGGCAATCGTTGGGGAAAAAGTAATCCATTCAAACGAATCTGATTAAAACCATAGAATCGAAAAATATTGATTTTTCTCTGATTTTTCGAGAATGAAAGTTCTTGCGAAATTTATTCCAAATGTTTATAATAATCCCAGCTATAGTCTCATTGACGAAAAGATACGGATTAGAAACGATTTTCATACCAATTTCGTGACAACCACGGTATTTCTAGTTTTCCTTTTCGAGCCGCTGGTAGAAAAATATCCTTCGTATGCCGCATCGTTGAATCGTCATCGTTAATCAGTTGATAAAGCCATTATCAAGTATCACGTACACAACGATCGATTTCGCGAAAAAGAGAAAACGATAAGACACGGTGATGCCGATGAACGTTCGCGAAGAGCTACGATATCGTCGAGACATAAAGAATCGTGAGGATCTCACCTCGCACGCGTATAACGATTCTACAGGTGCTGGTGTAGTTGGATATCGGCGACCAAGCGGTGAAAGTGACGACTGTTGTACCTGCTGGCAAATCAGCCTGGAGCTGTTTAGCCCAGGAAGGTGACGCGTCAACGTATCTGAAAGGCAAAAAGCAAATAAAGAAAAATTAAATAAAAAATAAGACGCGATGTGAACGGACGACAAATAGGCAAGACTAACGTCCTAATTCTTCCCTACTCGCAATTTCAAAGAGAGAGAGAGAGAGAGAGAAGAAAAAGCGAAAGATTGACCGTGTTAGAACGAGGATGAAGCTGACCGTTTCTGATCAGCGTCTTCCCATTAACGGGGAAATGTTCGCGGACGCGCGTAATCCTTCGCAATGCGATCAGCGCTGGCAAGCTCCTAACTTAAGCAGCGTATTACTGCGAGCGAGTAGACCCTCGCCAAAAACAAAGACGAAAACAAGGAGCGCGGCTTAGAAGCAAAACGTAAGACGATGAACACCCGAGAGTCAGGGGAGACCACCTAAGCTCCTTCGGGACTGTATCGCCTTGTCCGAAAAAGGTGCTCCGACGTTACGGTGAGGTCGTGCCTCCTTCTACCCCATTTCCTGACCCGTCGAGCGCCACTTTCGAGATTTCCCTCCGAACTTCGAACGATACCTATCGTAATTCGCGAGTACGACGCGGCAACTCACCTCCACCAGTTCATGTTCGATTTTGGCTGTGGAAAGGAGACGCGTATCCTGCTCTGCCGCGCCGATAGCTCCACGTCCATGTCCCTGGGGCATCTCACGAAGGGGCGTAACATGTCTGGAAGAAGAAAGACGAGTGAGAAAGAACAAAGGAGACCAAAGAGACGGACAGACGGAGGCTGGGAGGAAGGAGAGGGAAAATACGACGTTAAATCCGTTACGGCCAGGTGCCTTCCTCGCAAGCTGCTCGATAGACTCGATAATAAAATTTCTCGGCGAAGAATCGAAGAGTTTTTGCGCCCGTCTGGTTTAGTCTGAATTTAACCGAATCGACGAATAAAAATAATTCGGTAAACAACACGAATTCGACGTCTCCGCGATTATTCTGGAACGATATCGAATGATGTTTGCGTTTGAACTTCTGTTCGTTGTTTTCGAACTCGAATTTGCAAAAAATGTCGCTCTCGCGATCTCGTGAACGCGATAAAGGCAAAAGCCGCTTTATTCGGCGAAGGTGGGATCACCTGTTCGAGGCGCGTAAAAAGTTAATCAATGCGTCAGAAGCAGTCGAGGTCTCGGGGTTTCTCGTTAGGCGAAACGGGGTATCGTGGAAGGAGGGAGGGCTTGAGAAAAACTTAAACTGTTACGAGGGAAAGTACATAGTACGAGAAAGAACGGGATAGTAAGAGAAAGAGATATTGGAAGTAGGATAAGAAGAGAAAGTGAATGAGAAAAGGGGGAAGAAAGGAAGAACGAAAAAGCGAGAGGTAAAAAGGTAAAGCGCGCCTCCGTAAGCTCGTTAAAACATGGCGTTAACGTATGACCTCGTTAGCTGGAAGCCTTTCGCAATGGCACAATGAAACTTTCTATTATTAAGGGCTGTTTAGAGCAGCCGTCAGGCTAATTGAGTAAGTCAGAACGTCAAAATAATCGTCGCTTGTTTTTCCGCCGAGTTCCTCCAACCGTCTTGTTAACTCGGATCACAGAGGTAATTGCTAAATGCAAACGAAAATGCTAAATTATATGGTAGACGCTAAATGCAGTTTGTCTGATCGATGATTCGAATCGCTTAACAACGCGTTAACGATGCCGTTGATAATTGCAACTAATGGGGCAAGTTATCCGATACGAAATAAAACGGATTAGAGGATTCCGGCTGATGTGGACGCATCGATCGTATCGATATCGATTATGGACCTTTTGTCCACAACATCCGCGAACTTGTGCACCGCCTATTTCACGAAACAAGCTGAAAGATGGAAGATCTGATAAGTACTCGGTGAAACGAGGAATTGTAATTAGAGGACGTCATGGCGTTTCGTAATTAACAACGTTCGTAACGATGGTCTTGTAAAGTATTACCAAGATTATTTCCAAGGATGAACAGATTTGAAACGTAGCAGCGTGCTGGCGCTCGGCTGATCGTAGATGGCAAAATTACCTGGATCGTAGTGCTCGTCAACGGCAGGATATTCGCGCAAGCAAACCGGATCCTTGCCGTTCCATCGTCCACCGTTCACGCAGTACCGCGTGTGCGGACCTTCCAATCTGAATCCCCTGCGACACCTGACGTGACACCTGGCGCCGTGAGGATACTCCGTGGCACCCGAAGAGTGTCCAGGACATCTAACCTGTAGGACGTATCAAAGTAGACGTTTTAATCTGAACAGTGCCAACGAACAACACTAAGAACGAATCGACTAGCTTGTTGTTTCTTTCCCTTACCGTCGAGAGACCTTTTTACACCGAGGGCAACGACGAAATATTAACCCCTTAACCTACAACTACGGGCATAGCCCGTAGTACGATGATCGGGCCAAATGTAAATAGTTTCGTTTTTATAAACGTTATAAACGTTTTCAACCCAAAATTCTCGAACGTAAATCGTAGGTTAAGGGG
>JAITYT010000759.1:3023829-3034864 GCA_025433975.1 Liostenogaster flavolineata
GAAGAATCGAATTCGGTAACGATCTCTCGATGATTTCGAACGAAGCTAGATTCTATCGGCAAGACGTCGTTGGCTTCGATCTAATCGTTGATTCTAGACTCGTGCCGAAGAGTCCTCGAGTCTCGAACAGGTCTGCCCAGTTCCTTTCGAGTTCACTCGACGCGACACAACGACAAAAGTTCTCGAAGAAGCCCAGAAGACGAACCTCGCCGTGTATGGGTGGCTCCATGGCGCGACACTTCGATTCCGGAGAAACGCAAGTTCTCTCATCGGGCGCCAGCACGAGATCGTCGCCGCACGCGCAGTAGTAACTTCCGACCGTGTTGACGCAGTCACCGTCGCAGCCGCCGTTCCGATTCAGGCACTCGTTCACGTCTTGACACTGGCTTCTGTTTCTGAAAGCGACGGCAACTCATAATCGTGAGTTCTAATTGCGGCGACCAGCTACCGCGTGAGCGCGACGTCATCCGCGAGATACGTCCGTTGTCCCGAGGGACGTCGCCGGCACTGCCTTCGCCGTATTCCCAAGGAAAACGAGCGTCTGCCTCTAACGCGCGACTCCAAAGAATCGTAGAGGTTAAAAGCTACGGCGGAGCTTCTTCCCGGGACCGTTAAGTCTTTTTCCTCGCAAGGAACGATCCCAACTCGGCAATACGACAAATCGCGAAACTTTGGGAGCGCGTAGTACGCGTGCATGTAATCGTCGAGGGACTTTTGTTGTACTTTTCGAAACATTCGTAAAATCTCGAGTAGTTGTTTTAATAATTATGAAAGTTTGAAAATCCAGCGCAGTTGGCCTTTTGGTAATAACATCTCGCGTACGAACGTTCCAACGTTTCCAACGTATTCGATCGCATTTTAGTTCCATTAATTTCCATGTAATTTATTTACTCTTTGATCGATAGATAAAAAAAGCAAAAGAGAATATTGTCAGCTACGGAAAGAATAGAAAGTTTCTCGAAGGCAAGAAACACGATTAAAACACGATTATTAGTTCGGTAACCGATAGCGTGTCAAAGTAAATTACGATGGTATTGGTCTGCGATATTCTTGCTCGCTTGCTCCGTACTCTCGAGTAAATGTTATCCTACGTCGTAAATCGTACATTCAGAAGTACCTGTAATTGGTGACGTAACCCAGTCGACAAGAACAAACGTACGACCCCAGAGTGTTGACACATTCTTGCTCGCATCTACCATTTCGCCATTCGCACTCGTTGATATCTGGATAAAAAAGAAGAATCGTCGTTTCGTAGAACGTGGATCTAGAGAATAATCGAGAATATCGCACTTGCCTACGCATTCGTTTCCCTGCCATCTGAATCCAGGCGCGCAGCCACAATGATAAGACCCCGGTGTATTGATGCACCTATCCTTGCACGGTGCCATCTCGGCGCACTCGTCGATGTCTGCGTGAAACAAACCGAAATAAAGAATCGTCTCGCTTATTTCTCACCTTTTTTTACGTCGTCGAGGTCGTTCGATTTTATCGCTTCGTATACATCGCACGAACCTACACATGTGTCACCCTCCAATCGATATCCGTCTTCGCACTGGCAACGATAGCTACCCATCAGATTAACGCATTTCTTCTTCTTGCAAACGTCGGTTGCACATTCGTCGACGTCTAAAAACGAGAGACAAATCCGTTTGCATTCCAATTTTAAACGTAGGATTCCTGATGGAGCCTCGAGCCCTCGAATGCTACGCAGAGTCTACTTTAGCCTCTACATAATGATAACATTAGAAATAATCGAAAGGCACACCGGTTCGTTACGGGGGAACTCTCGGAAGGACGAGCAACCTTAAAGAATTCGACGAATTCCCAGCGGTGCGTCGTTGACTGAAAAATTTAGCGCGTTTGAGAACTTTCACGATTCCAGTGGCGTTAGCGAACGCAATAATTCTTCCCGTTTCACCTGGGAAATTCGTTCCTCGAAAATATGCGATGGAAATCGATGAACGCTTTGCCTAGCGGCAAACGCACGAAGAAGGAATTGGAGAACAGCGGATCGATGAACCATCGAATCCGATAGACGCCGTCTCGAACTTACCAACGCACGTAAAGTTCAGCATCTGGTATCCCTCGTTGCAAGCGCACCCGAAAGACCCCACAGTGTTCACGCAGACGTGCTCGCATCCGTGGGAGGCCGAGCACTCGTCGATGTCCACGCAGGCCGAGCTGTTCAGCGCGTCACGCTGAAAACCAGGTCTGCAGCTACACGAGACAGCGCCGTTCTCCGCGTTGCAAATTTGCTCGCAGCCGCCGTTGTTGGTCTCGCAGGAATCCCCAGGACGACACACCTTTCCTTCGTGGAGTTCGAATCCGCGTGGACACTCGCAGAGGAAGGAGCCCAACGTGTTGACGCACGCGTGCGAGCACCCGCCATTGTCCGTGTCGCACTCGTTCGTGTCTAAACAAGACTTCCCGTTTTGGGCCAAGATATAGCCGGCGGGACATTGGCACTGATAGCCGCCTTTTAAGTTGACGCAGAGGTCGGAGCAGCCGCCGTTGTCCAGGTCGCACTCGTCCACGTCGAGGCAATTCCTCAAGCCGGCGTCCAGATGGAAACCCTCGGGACACCCACAGGCAAAGGAACCCTCCAAGTTGACGCAGGTGTCCGAGCAGCCGGCGTTCTTCTCGGCGCACTCGTCCACGTCCAGGCACGTCTTCCCATCATCGTCCAAGCGCAGTCCCACGGGACAGCTGCACCTGACGCCACCGATCACGTTGAAGCAGGCGTGCGTGCAGCCACCGTTGTCCATCGCGCACTCGTCCACGTCCACGCAGCTGCTGGAGTCGTTCGCCAGGACGTGGCCCTTCGGGCAGACGCACCTCCAGGAGCCCAGAGTGTTGACGCACTCGTGGCTGCAGGCTGGCAGGCTCGTCGAGCACTCGTCCACGTCTATGCAGGTCTTCTCGTCCTGCGACAGCTCGTATCCCAGCGGACAGGAGCAGAAGTGGCCGCCTATCGTGTTGGTACAGAGGTGAGAGCAGCCGCCGTTCTCCTTACGGCACTCGTCGATGTCCAGGCAGCTGGCTCGGTCCGAGTGCAGGTAGTGGCCCACGTAGCAAGTGCAGACGTAGCTACCGAGGAGGTTCAAGCAGTCGTGCGTGCAGTTGTGCTCGCTGGTAAGGCACTCGTTCACGTCCACGCAGGTCTTCTTGTCCTCCGGCGAGAGGACGTATCCCGACGGGCAGTCGCAATGATAGCCACCCTCCGTGTTGACGCAGTCGTGCGAGCACCCGGACTCCACGTCGTTCTCCAGCTCCTCGCACTCGTCGACGTCCTCGCAGGTCCTACGGTCCGCTTTCAGTCTGAATCCCAGCGGGCAGGAGCACAGACTCTCGCCGAGCTGTTCGTCGCGATGGCAATGATGAGAACAATTGCCGTTGTCCTTCTTGCAGCCGTCCACCAGCGAGCAGGTCTCGTTGTCGCTAGAAACGGCGTAACCAGCGGGGCAGGTGCATCGATAGGAGCCCACCAAGTTTGAGCAAGCGTGGGAGCAGGCAGCAATGCCGCGGCCGCACTCGTCCACGTCGTCGCAGAGCGTTGGGTCGTCCGGATTGAGTTCGAAGCCGTCGTTGCAGATGCACTCGAAGCCGCCATGAGTGTTGACGCACTTGTGAGTGCAGTTGTCCTTCAGCTCGAGGCACTCGTCCAGGTCCAGGCAAGTGGCGTTGTCCTGCGTGGAGAGTCGAAACCCTAAGGGGCAGTCGCAAGTGACGGTACCGTTCGCGAACTCGCAGATGTCGGAGCAGCCGCCGTTATCGAGCGAACAGGCATCCTCGTAAACGCAAGTCCGACCGTCCGTCGTCAACATTAGCTCCGCCGGGCAGGTGCAGAAGGTTTCGCCTTCCCGATAGTGGCAGAGATGAGAGCATCCGCCATTGTCGATCAGGCACTCGTCGATTTCCACGCAGGTCTTCCCGTCGTCCTTCAGAAGCTTGTAGTTCTCCGGACAGGCGCACTCGTACGCGCCCTCGGTATTGGCGCAGAGGTGAGAGCACCCGCCGTTGCCTTCGATGCACTCGTTCACATCCTCGCACATCGTGCCGTTCCCGGTGAGTCGGTAGCCCTTCGAACAGCTGCACTCGAAGCTGCCCTCGGTGTTCAGACAAACGTGGCCGCAGACCTCGTCGTTCGCCTCGTCGCTGCTCCTCGAGCACTCGTCGACGTCGACGCAAGTCTTGCCGTCTTCCGCGAGCTCGTAGCCCGAGGGACATCGACAAAGAAAGCCACTCGCCCGATCGTACGCGCACTCGTGAGAGCAGCCGTGATCGTTCGCGTGGCAGCGATCGATCGACTCGCACGTCCTGCCGTCCGAGTTCAACCTTAGACCCTCTGGACACTCGCACCGAAAGCCTGTCAAAGTGTTCGCGCAAGCGTGACTGCAATTGTGAGTTGCCGGGCACTCGTTGGCGACTACGCAGGTCCTGTTGTCCGAGTCGATCGTCAGGTTCTCCGGACACGAGCAAACGTAACCACCCTCGAGATTCTGGCAGTCGTGAGAGCAGTAGCGTAGATCGCCCAAGCACTCGTCGATGTCCTGGCAAGTTCGCTCGTCCTCCAGCAATTCGAAGCCTGGAGGACATCGACACTCGTAGGCCCCGTGGACGTTCCAACAGTCGTGGGAGCACCCGTGGGAGCCATCCAGACACTCGTCCGTGTCCTTGCAAGTCTTCTCGTCCTCCTCCAGCTCGAAGCCCTCCGGACAGCCGCATCGAAATTCCCCGTCGTCGGACTCGCAAACGTGAGAGCAGCCGTGGTCTCCCGTGCAGGGATCATCGTTCTTGCACGTTCTGCCGTCTTCCCGGAGCGACCAACCACTCGGACAGCTGCAGGCGTAACTGCCCTCGAGGTTCCTGCATTCGTGAGAGCAGTCGTGCACGTGTTCGGGATCCCGGCACTCGTCTATATCCTTGCAGACGCGTTCGTCGACGACGAATAGGTACCCGGTTGGACAGGTACAGTCGTAGCTGCCCGCGGAGTTGCGACAGCCATGAGTGCAATCGTGTTTGTCGTTTTCGCATTCATCCACGTCGATGCACGTCTTATCGTCCTGCCCCAATTCGTAGCCAACCGGGCAACGGCAGACGTAGGATCCTTCCGTGTTGCCGCAGGTGTGGCTGCAATCGTTCTTCGTCTTTTCGGCGCACTCGTCGATGTCCTCGCAACTCGTACCGATCGGCACGAATCCCGAGGGACAGGTGCACCTGTAGCTCGACCCTTCTGGCGCGCACGCGTGGGAGCAGTTGGACTCGGCGCAAGGGTCGAACTTGGTGCAAGTTACGCCATCGCTGATCAGGATCCATTCGGGAGGACAAGAACAGCGATAAGATCCGAGCTCGTTGTGGCACTCGTGCGAACACTCGTGCTCCTCGTCCTCGCACTCGTCGACGTCCTCGCAGGTTCCTCCCTCGCCCCGCTGGAAACCCTCCTCGCAGGTTTCTCCTTCGCAGGTCAGTCCGTCCTGCATGAGCGCCTGGCCCTTGGGACATACGCATCGGTAGCTTCCAACGGTGTTAACGCACTCGTGAGAGCAATCGTGCTTCCCTTCCGAGCACTCGTCTAGGTCCTCGCAGGTCTTTCCATCCTTCCGCGAGACGTAACCCTTCCAACAGACGCACCTGTAGGTGTCCCGGTCTCTCTCGCAGGAATGCGAGCAATTGGCGTTGTCGCAGACGTCGCTTTTCAAGCAGAGCTTCTTGTCTTCGGCCAAGAACATGCCGGGTGGGCAGGCGCACTCGTAGGAGCCCTCGGTGTTCCTGCATTCGTGGGAGCAGGCGTAGTTGCCCTCCAAGCACTCGTTCGCGTCGTGGCAGAGTCTCGGGTCGCTTCCAAGCGTGTAACCAGGAGGACACTGGCACTTGTAGCTCCCAATCAGGTTCGTGCAGCCGCCTGAACAGCCATGGTTGCTGCTCGAGCACTCGTCGATGTCCTCGCACGAGAACTCGTCAGCCAACCGATACCCCACCGGGCAGGAACACCTATAACTACCAGCCGTGTTGATGCAATCGTGAGAACAGCCGTGTCGATCCGTCGAGCACTCGTCCGCGTCTCTGCAGGACCTGCCGTCGTCGTTCAAAACGAACCCAGTCTCGCAACCGCACTCGTAACTTCCGTGAATGTTCACGCAGGCCTGATCGCACCCATGCTCCCTTCCGGTGCACTCGTTGACGTCGCTGCAGTTGAACCTCTCGTCCTGGGTGAGCTCCAGGCCCGGTGGGCACACGCAAACGAAACTGCCTTCCAAATTCACGCAAGAGTGCGAACAGAGACCCTCCGTGCACTCGTCCACGTCCGAACACGTCACACCGTCCTGTTCCAATCGGTAGCCCGTCGGGCAGACGCATCGAGGAGTTCCGTCTTCGGGGTCCTGTTTGCACTCGTGCGAGCACGGGGGTGCCAGGGTCGAGCAAGACGCCCTCTGGACGCAGGTGACGTTGTCTCGCGCCAACTGATGCCCCTCCGGGCAGCCGCAGGCGAAGGATCCCTCGGTGTTGCTGCAGTTGTGAGAGCAGGGCGACGGATAGTCGATGCACTCGTCGACGTCCTTGCAAGAGGTGCCGTCGTCCTGCAGGACGTATCCCACGTGGCAGGCGCAATGGTAGCTCCCGTGATCGTTGACGCAAGCTTGCTCGCATTCGGTCATCTCGCCGTCGTCGCCTTCAGCGCACTCGTCGATATCTAACGAAAGAGTGATCGTGTCTCTCCGTTATTAAGGATAAGAAATCGTGGAAGAGTCGAACTTCGACGAGATAAAAACTGACGATAAAGAAACCCAAGATCGTAGGTAGATTTAGAAAAGAGAGATGCGTCCCACCGGAAACAATTAACGAGGAAACGAGAAAGCGATTGGTAGGATATTACCAGGACACTCTTTGCTTCGCTACTCTTATGTATGTTATGCGTGTTACGTAGAGGGTGACCAATAAGAATGTGTTAAAAGTAAATAGTTATTACTTCGTAGCAAATAGGCCAAATAAAATAAATTAAACGATTTATTTCTTTTTCTTTTCGTCGAGTCTCGTCCATTATAATACAACCAATAATGGCGTCCAAAAAAATCGTGTAACTACGAATAAAAGGTGTAAAAAGAAACCCAGAGGTGTATTCGGCTCGAAGGTTAGGACGGAATCAAGCGAAAGTTCAAATATTCGTTAGAAGAGTCGAAGAGACACGTACCAACGCATTCGTCCTTCTCGTCCTTCCGGAAGCCCTCCTGGCATCTCCCGAGTTCCGGCAGCTCCGTGACGCCCGCCTCGTCGTAATCGTTGTCCTCGTCGTCGTCGTCATCGTCGTCGTCGTCCTCCGCATCGTAGTCCCGATCTTGCAGAATCTTCGTCATCTTCTTAGGCTTGCCGATGCATCTGTACGAGCCGATGGTGTTCTCGCAATCGGTGTCGTCCGTGCAGACGCTCGGCACGTTGTCGCACTCGTTTATGTCTGCCGAAGGAACGAACGAAACCAGCCGGATGACTCGACCGTCGTCTTCGAAAATAATAATCGGCCGCGTCGAGGGACATTCGTTTACCTTGGCACGTTTTCCAATCGTTCGTCAGATAAAAACCGTCCGGACAGAGGCAAAAGGCGCTACCAGGCGTGTTCAGGCAGACGTGGGAGCATCCCGAGTTGTCGTTCGAGCATTCGTCGATATCCTCGCAAGTGTGATTGTCAAGCGCCAGTTTGTAACCGGGTAGTTCCTCGCAGCTGCACTCGTAACCGCCGGCGATGTTGCGACAGGTGCCTTGGCAACTTCCGTGTCCGTTGTTGGTGAGGCATTCGTTGATGTCTGCGTCGATGTAGCGAGAAACAATGGGCAAAAAAGGGTTTATTTCGTTTCCTCCGAGGGAAGTCGTACGGGCCAGCAACGATAACAACGACGATCGCGACGGTAGTAAAAAGTTGAAGAGAAGAAAAAGGAGAGACGAAAAGGGAGAAAGACGTCGAGAGCGGGAAGAACGAGGACAACGAAAAAAACGTCGTTCCCCTGAAAGGTCTGGCCGTTACATTAGCAACGATAGGATACTGTATCCTAAAAAATCATGAAAGAAGCGTTTAAGAAACGCGAAATAATCTCCGGCGATGCGCGACGCTTTTGCCTCCTCTCCTTTCCTTTATTTCCCTTAATGAAACTGCCATTTGTGACGTCAGATGCAGTAATTGAAAGCAATGCGGAGTACAATAGGCACACATCAACAATGGAGAAACCGAGGGAAATCCAAAGCTAAGATGAAAAGACTTTAAAATTAAATTAATCCGTGACGAGACCCAAACGAGCTTTCCGCGGCATGCAAACTCTTTAAGCGATACGGGCGCAAAGGTTAACCTCGTTGAAAACTCGTACCTACCTACCTACCGACCTACCTACCTGTGTACCGATACACCGGGCCGCCAATGAAAGGATAACGCGGTAAAAACGTGGCCGCGAGCGTCGGCTCTTTCCACGCCATCGCGAAACGCGCTCTTTCTCCTTTTCACGACGCGACTCGCGAAAAAATCGGCAGATAAGTAACGACTCGTTCGAGTCGTTCGATCCATCTCGAATCTTCTAGCGATATTCTTTACGTGTCTACGTGTCCTTTATTTAAGCGTTGCGCGCCGGATGGAAGTTAATAATTTTCTACCCTATAAAATGTGAATTTTACGGTGGCTGCGCTTTAAGATTTCGTCCGTTACTCGTTCTGCTGGATTTATGAAAAGCCTTTCAGTCGGGGGAGCGAGAGCCGGTAAAAACGACGCTAGGAATAACGCAACACAGTTTGCCCATTTGTATAAATTATTCTTACAACTATAGCGCGAATGTTTCTATGCCAACAAAAACGATACGTTTTTCGGGTATTTCGGAGCCGTACGATTTTGAGGAGACACTCTTCAGCGATCTGTCGATACTCTTTAACGTATCTTAACACGGATCCGAGTCATTTATTTCAGAGTTTAACAAAATTAAACGAAATTAAAGGACGATTAAATGTACGAGAAAAAAATCCCACTCTCGCGTATTTGTAATTTGTAATTGAGATTCGTAAATTTTAGCAGTCGATTCGTCGCGCGTTCGGCATCGAAGATAAACCGAACGAAATGCTTTCATCCTTTCGAAAATGAATTTTCGTGACGATGCAAAGTGCAAGGAGTTCGCGTTAAGGTTTTCATCGCCTTCCTACCTTCAAGAAATCATCGAAACGTGGACTCACCTTGACAAGATCGACCATCCGTAGCCAACTGAAAGCCGGATTGGCATTCGCAGTGGTAAGAGCCAATGTCGTTCCGACAGATCTCGACGCATTCGGCGAGGCCCTCGGTGCACTCGTCCACGTCTGTAAAAAATGTAGCGCGAATATACGAGGCGAGAACGCAATACCGTGCAAATTTCTCTTCCCCGTAGAAATAATTCGAAGTACGTCGACGCTGGAAATGGAACGATTCGATCTCGCGACGACGCGATCTTCGAAGGAAAAGAAACTTTCGACGAAACTATGATGAAACTCGAAAGAAAGTCCTTCGATCGCAGGAGCGAACGTTACAGCAACGTGAAGAAGATGAGAATAATTGATCGAAGCGCAACGAGAACGTCGTCGACTGTGTTTGACTGGAATCAAATGGAAGTATTTCTTCGAATAATAATAATAACAATAACAATAATAAAAATAATAAAACGAAGGAAGTTCTCGTTCTGCCCGTACTTCTGCTATTAGAAATCGTAAATTAATTAAATATCGATATCAAAACTGACTGCGAATTCTTAAGTAAGAACTATCGAAATTACGAATGCGATTTTACACTGAAAAATATCGAGTCTAACGAAGCGAGAAGCTGCGAAAGTTAAACGGACGTTTATAGTTTGCGAGAAATACGAAGAAAAGCATCGTGAAGGCGTGTCGAAATGTTTAGGTGATTTTGAGACGACGGGTGAATGTAAAACGAGGATCAAATCGAAGCTTTAAAAAAAAAGAAGAATTTTCCTCTTCGTAAATTCCGCCGAAGGATAATACTTTTTTAAAGGAAGGACTTACGTCTGAACATTCGTTCTTATCTCTTGTATCCTGGTTAGCGAGTCACGATAAAAAAATACAAGCGTAGTACGATCAGACTCTTGCGGGTTAATTTCAGCGACATCGAGCGAGTTTGGCCGGCTAAGAAAATGTTTCATAATTTCTTTCAATGCCCGGCTTCGAAATGATTCCACGAGAGTCGCACTGGTACGAAGAGGGAAATCCGCGTGGAAAGCCGCGTGTTACGAGTTCAGAAGCACGGGCGAACGGTCGACGAAACGGAACAAACGAATCCTCCTGCTCGAAACTTCGTTGCACACGAAAAGACATCCGTCGCGAATCTGCTCGAGCGAAGCTTTGGAATACTAAGAACTTTCTTCCATCGAGATATAATAAGAGAAACGAAAAAGAGAGGAAAAGAGAGAACGCGAAAGGAAGGAAAACAGAAAAGCTGACGCTGAAGCTTAAAGAGAGCGACGCCGCCGCGTATCTCTGGCGTTTCTCCTAACTTTAGACGCTCCAGTAGCGCGAGAGGCGCGTGAAAACGCGAAGGAGCAAACGAGGACTACGATTCGATCATCGGTCTCGGGACATCGAGAAAGAGAAGCTCGAGCCTGCCTTTCTACGAGCGAAGGACACTCGCGCCTCTAAATAAACCTCACGATCGTTCAGGCTCCTTGAAAATTCGCATTTCGAGCGTGGTTTCGTCCTGGCGATTCTATCAGCACCGAGAGTCTAACGTGAGAGTCGTTTCTACGAAATTCTTCCGTTGAAACTCGCGGTCTGAATGGAAGAGGCGCTTTCGAGGAATCGAACGCCATGCCAATCGAGTCGTTCGGTGCACACATCGATTAACTCCATTTTTTGAAAAATCTTAAATTTAAGTGCCAAAGCACTCGGTATAGTCACAGCTTTTTATATTTATAATAAAATTCCCAAATAATAAAGATCAAGACCATTAAAGGACGAAATTTTTCTGGCCACTGGATAATAAATAATTTATTTCAGAAGCCATTTTCACTAACTTCGTATTCTAACG
>JAITYT010000768.1:15440-36542 GCA_025433975.1 Liostenogaster flavolineata
TTGTGAAAGGAGACCGTCTATATAACGCGCACTGGAGGTTATTAACCGACGTGCGTTAATAAAGACGATAACAGTTGCTGGAGGTGCAGCAGGAGCAAATTGCCGGTAGCCGAGCACGTTGTGCAGTTCGATAAAACACTAAGGAAACTTCTTGCTTAGAAACGACCACGCGAAAGGCTTCAGTGATTTCTTCGGTCTGCATGATAGAATTCTTCTTCAAAAAGAAAAGAAAAAATAAATAAATGAAAATAATGGAACATGGAAACCTTCGTCTTCCATCGATGAACAAGAAAGATTTCGATCTACGAAAAAGGGAGGAAGAACTAAAAAATCCTAGATCTAAAAGAGCTAAATAAAGATGTCTTGAACGAGATTTCTTGGTGTTCGACCAGCTGCTAAATCGACTCCTAAATTATTAATGATGAACGAGAAAGATTTCGATTTACGAGAGAGGGAGGAAAAACGAGAAGATCATGGATCTAGTAGAGCTAAATAAACGCGGAAGTAATTCGGGAAAGAATGTGAGAAAGACATCAGGACTTCCTTTCGCGACGAGACATTTGGCAAGTTCGAAACTTCGTTGCATTTTGGCGTTTCTACGTGTTCGACCAGGCGCTAAATCGCCTCCTAAATTATTAATCAGTCGGTGAAAAGCAAACGAGAAAGTTTCGAAGTAGCGTTTCTAAGCTTTCTAAACTGAGTAGACAAGGAAGCGGCCAGCCAGAGCAGACACGAAAAACACGAACGAATCTCGGAGAGGCACGATATAACAGCGCGTTCCGTCGAATCATCCTGCGATCCCACTCGATAATCCCGATACCATGGGAAAATTCTAGCGTCGTTCTACGCAATTTTACCGGCCAGGGCGATCGTCCAAATGCGAATTACCTGTTTGCCGCTCCGTGGGAAGTAGGAAGTGTCGATGAAAATTGTTATTAGCGTCGTATTAAGAGAACCTTACGAAACGGAACGAACTTGGCGCGATCGTACATTCGTGCCGACGTATCGACGAGAGTAAACGAGAGAACACGGTAAGGTTGAAAAGCTACGTTCTAGTTTGCCAAGAAAATCTGGTCGTTCTCGGAGAACGAAATTTGGATTTACCAGGCTACCTATTAATTCTGAGAGTCGGGGCCGCCTAAACGATATCCTTGACGACCCCGGGACACTCGGATGGCATTTAGAGTTCAAAAGCTACGTTCCAGTTTCGAAAGAAGTCTACTTGTTCCCAGAGAAGAAAAATAAGGAACGTTACCACGAGTCTTACGGTCGGTAAGATGGTAATCTACAAACGAGAATCGTGCGATCGAGGACCCAGGGGAACCGATGAGAATTTAACAGGCTATTTATTAATCCATAAACTCGCGACTGCCTAAACGATACCCTCGAAGACCCTGAGACACCTGGATGGTATAGAGGTTACGAAGATAACGACTTATTTTCCCAGGGTTACGACGGCAAGAAACACGTCCCACTCGACGTAACGAGGAACACAGTTGCGTGCAATTACGCATGACGCAGATGTAGGAACGGCTCTACAGAACGCGTCATCTCTCTATTTTCGGATCGGTTAATTGTTCTAATTAAGAGGATTGCGGCTCCGGAATAGCTCGTCGGGTTTATATTCGTCAGGACGCCATCGTCCTCCTCTTCCCTCTTCTTCGTCTTCTTCATCCTCTTCCACGTCTCCTTCTCGCCATTGTCGGCACTCGATCGGCCCTCTGCGATCGTTCGGAGGTCTCCGCATACCTCGAGTTAAACCAAACGCGACGATACGGTTTCATCAAGATTTTTCCAGTGTCCGGGAGGTTCTTAATTGCTCGTTGCACGCCCAGCAGCACTTGAAACCGAATCTTAAGGTCGCTGACGAACGGAACGATGAAATCGACAAACCCTAAACCAATCAGCGAATCTATCGAATTAATCCAATAACAAAGATATTAGAAATTGATCGACGATAATTCTGTCGTTTTTCAATTAAAAGAAACTAATTCATTTTAGATAGATCGATCAACATTTACCGGGCATTATAATTTGCATCGATGCTAACCACTTCTTCGTCTATATACCAAGTACACGAGTTACACAAGTAGAAATGCAATGATCGAGAGAGTCAATTGTTCAACTTGAGACGTCGTTATGCGACGGAACTTTTCGGTAGACCTAATGGAATCTAGACAATTGTCAGAATTCAGGAACGAATAAATTCTTCGAGATTACGTCAGCGTTCGACCTAGAGAAAAGAATAAAGCGTCGGTAATCGATTACGAAACAAATATCGCGCGTCGTAAAAATTTCATCGCCAGCGATGGACGCGTAAAGATTCAACGAGTGTCTCGTCGGTTGAATACGAATCGTTTCTAAGCGGAAAGAGAGAGACGAGGACTCCCCGTTACTTCACCAACCATCGTGGACACTTTCAAAAGCAAGTGCTCGTTTCAGATCGAAAAGATTCTCGGGGCAGTCGGACAATGGAACACATTTCTCCCGATAACTGTCACGACGTCCTTCAGCGTCGTTCGACGGCGACGTTCCGCCGGATGGCCGCGCGCCAATCCTTCATCCTTCTCTCGACTCTCGCGTCGCAATTTTAGCATTTTCTCGTAGAAGAGAGACGCGTTTCTTCTTCTTTACGACAAAATACTACGTCGCGTAGACGACGGGTAGGACGAACATTCCGTTAGTCGTAACGGTATCTTTTCTTTCTCACAGCTTTTTACGAGGCTGACGACGAAAGCGTCGTGCGAAATTAGGCGCGAGCACGTTTTGCACGCATCCAACGATCCCCGAATGACAAAAGCGTTGCGAGACCAGATCGGCACGACTCTTCGGTATTTATCGATCGATTCGTATCGATCGTTCCATATTGTCTACGTTCGACAGCGTGACAAGCGTTACGTTATTGCGATACGGATGGTCGCGAGTGACTTTAACCCTTGCCGCTCGTACGTCGTTTTACAGTCGACATCCTCCATTTTTTTTTTATACTTTCTACATATATATTGGGTTGTCCGGTAAGTTCGTGCCGATTTTGAAGAAAGATTTTTTTAAAGAAAAAAAGTAATTATATAATATATATAATATAATAATAATAAATAATAAAACAAATAATAACCTCCTGGATATTCCATTTCTAAGCCTCGAAAGTAATAAAAAATTAAATAGCTCGAAAAGACGATTAGCACAGTTTTGTAGAGCAGAAAGAGCTCTATCGAGTGAATATTATACAGTTGGTCAAACAGCAAAAAAGTCGTAAAACAAAAGAAAATATAAAAGCACTACGAACTTATTCCCCGACCTAATGTATACAATAAAATATAACATAAATAATAAAATAATAAATAAATTTTTTAAAAACCCAAAAATCGGCACGAACTTTCCGAACAACTATATATATATATATATTTTTTTGGTACTAAATTGGCGAGTTAAAAGTATATTTATATAGTAAGATCTCGTAAAAGTGTTTTCATTTTGATCGAATATAAAGGAAAATTTCGAGTCTATTCTTCGCGATACTGCGAAATATTTCTCCAACAATTTCACGACGTTCTTCTTCCATGCTCGACGATACGAGTCAACTAATCCATCTAAAATAAGTTACTCAGCACGTAGCCTGTCGATCACGAGTCTATTCGTCCTTGAGAAGAGTAAGATCGGAAATAAAAATGACGCAAAAATTGAGAACAAATTTTGAAAAATTTTAAATGTCCGCTAAATCGACAGTGATTACGACAAGCGATCTTTTTAGCAAATCCAGTGTCGATCTTTCGTATTATCAATACAAACAATCCGTCGAAGCAACGTTTAAAAGGAGACGCGTCCTTCCTTCCTTCCTTCCTTCGATGTACCAAAAGTGGACGCAGGAACCACGGAGGAATTCGTCGCGCCGGTTATCGCCAAATTTCGAAAATGCGACGCGAGAACGTCTTCATCCCGTTCCTAACTTCGATCCGGTTGCCACCGACCGGACGAACAAAAAAAAACAAAAAAAATCCCTCGCCTCCTCGGCAGGATCGGTGGGAGGCGAACAGGACGAAGAGGACTAAGAGGAAGACGAAGAAGAGAAGGAAGAAGCGAACGACCGACGAGGAAGATTCCCCGGTAGGTAGTGAAAAAGAAGATGATGCACGAAGCCCGAGAGAAAAGGAGAAAAGAAGGAAGAAGAGCAACGGGAGGGGGTAGGACGCGGCAATGAGGAGAAGAAGAAGAAGAAGAAGAAAGAAGGAGGAGAAAGAAGAAGGAGAACGACCACCTATACAAGGACCTACACGACCAGTGGGAATGGAATGCAGGTACGAGAGGAGTCCAGTCTCAGGCTTTACTCTCGCCTCCACACCTTCCGACCAGCTTCCTCCTCCTCCTCCTCCTCCTCCTCCTCCTCCACTCCTTCTCCTTCTCCTTCTACTCTCTTTTTCTTTCTCCGGATCTTAAGCATCCACCACTTTGCCGACGTTGCTCGCCAAATCACCACCAGGCTGCGTTTGACCCTACCGCTTCATCACTTACTCCCATCACTACTGGAGCTTGCCACCGTTTCGGACGGCTTTGCTTCTGCCTTCTGCCATCTATGTGCTTCTACTTTTGGTAATGCTAACGACTATCATCCTTGCTAACACCGTCGATCGGCAATTGTTGACTCCACCCTGATCAACGAGTCACCGATTTGGTGACCCTAAAGATAAAGGGGAAGAACCTTTCCGAAAGTTCCGGTCGATCCTATCGATCTATCGGTGTTAAATTCGAGTTCGATCGGGAGAATCGTCGTGAATGAATTTTAACCCTATTCGTCCAGACTTTTTTTATTTCTAAGCCAGACGACTTTTATTTCTACCACACTATTGCTAACACCGTCACCAATTCGCCAATTTGGTAACTCCAAAGATAAGGGAGAAAAATCGTCCCGAAAGTTTCGGTCCTGTCGATCTATAATCGTCGTGGATGAATTTTAACCCCGTTCGTTAGTCGGTCGACCGGCTAAGAGAGATCGACGTCGAGCGTTACCTCGCGCTTGTTTTAATGGTATCGTTACCTTACCGATTCTTGCAGGTTTTACCACGTCGTAGAAGAGAAGGGCGAGCAGTAGACACGTCGGTATGCCAATCGTCCTTGATTTCTGAAAGTGAATAGTAGAATACATTGTTAGTAAGGTATGGCGATATTTATATGGGCCAAGTTTTCGTAAAATGTCGATTCAATTATTCGTAGATGAAATATCATCGATGATAAATATAACGAATCAACGATTTAAGTTGGACAGTCGCAACAGTGATATCGTTTAGAAGTTACAACAATAATTTTAAAACGTGGACCGAACAGAAACAAATTCCACGATTAAACGAAACGTCGATTTCGGAAGTCTTGAGGGTTCCTTCCGGAAGATAATTCAATTCGAACTTAACACGAAGATTCCGCGAAAGGATATTGTAAACAGCATATTTAATCGAAGAGACTCGTTGCTTGACCATCGATGATAAATACAGAAAAACGACGATTTAAGTCGAACATGAACGATTACGATGATAATTTTAAAACGTGGACGGAAAAGAAATGGATTCCACGATTAAGCGAAACGTCGATTTCGCACAGTCTTGGACGTTCCTTCCGGAAGATAAAGGAGGATACGTAGTAGCGTGACTCGAAAGTTCTCAATTCGACCCAATTTCTTTGACTTCGACCTTTAACCTTTCTAAAATCCAAAAAATTCAGGGGATAGTCTTCGCCTACCTAGCCTTGCCGCGCTTTCACTTAAAACTATGCTTCTCCATCGAGACAGCCAAACCATTTCGATACCAATAACAGGGGAGTTCGTAGAGCTAACCTCGCCAAACCTCGTATATCAAGGTTTCCATTTCACTTGGATCCCCGTGCCTCTGTCCCTGTTCCTATCGGATCGATAAATACGCAAGACGTCTTCGTACTACCCACCCAAAGGCCGTTGTTACATCGGGCGCTCTAAACAATCGAGATATTGGTTTAGCGTTCCGACCTGAAACCAACGAAGAAAAAACGTGACCACGGCGCGACGCAGCGCCATTCGAATGCCCCACGCGAATTCTCAACAACGCCAAGCGATACGTCGGTCGCTCTACCAGCGAATACCCAAAAACTCACCCCTAGAAGCACCACGATCGACATGGCGATGCTTAAGACGGTTCTTAGAAGCTAAAATATGCCGGAGCTCGTTCGTCCACCTCGCTGAAGACGAAGCCACTTTCCCATACCGAACACAGTTACGGCTCCCTTTGATTCCACGCCGCGCGTCTTTACGAATTGTTCATAATTCTCGCGTACGCGGCCTCCTTCCGTTCTTTTTTAGCCTTCCTTTTTTTCGTTGTCCTCGTCGTCGTCGTTGGCGGCGATCACGACGCGAGAAGAAGCAGAGACGCAAGAAATTTCGAACGGAGAGGCTAAAGAACGGAAGACGCGGGGTGGCCGAGTGGGGAGCGGAGCGAGAAGCCGAGAGAGGGGGATCAGGAGCAGGTCGCAGGTTCGATCACCCGGAGGCAAGCGCGGAGTCGGGTCGCGCCGAGTGGAATGCGGCCTACGTGCGGCCCTGCCGTGGGAGGCAGGAATCGCGAGGAGCACCGAACGGCCTACTAGCATCAACCCAACCTCGGCCCGTTCCGCTGGCTCCTTCCTGGCTCGTTAGTTTATGGCCTACACGAGCCGATGCAGTCAACGGCTGGCTTCGAGTCGCGCCTGATAACGAGCCGCTCTTTTGCTCGCGCGCGGGACGTCTCAACGCGACGGAGACGGTGACAGCGACTCGTTTGCATCCTGACGTAGAAATACGTCGGGATAACGTCTCTTCTCCCCTCCCTCTCGCCCTTCTCCATTCAAGATACCTCTTCTAGGCTCTACCGTAGGTTTGGCCAACCCAAATGGTTTTAGGGGCTACTGTGGTGACGCGTGACGTTACAGCGCCGCACTCTGGGTAGACGCGCTTTTAAAGGATGTAATGCGAACGCAGATCGAGTAAAACTTTATTATACATTGATCGGATATAATTAATTCTCGAGTCTTAATTGACGAGATACTTGTTTATCCTTTCTTTCATCTATCCACCTTCCTATCGTGTTTTCCAAGTTGTTCTTCGTTCTCGAGCGTGCTCTTAGTTAGATAGTTCCTCGACATTGTAAAAATTGTCTCTTGGAAGAGATCTTATCGGGTTGACGAGTTTACCGTGAGTCGACTAATTGATAAGATTAGCTAGGTTGGCGAGAGACATTTGCATAAATATTTTACGATATATCGGGCGTATCAACCGACGATATGTCTAACCGGAGCATCGTTAAGAGGACGATTAGAGCGACGAGAGTTCTACGAGTTCTTCTATCGTGCATCTACGTTACGCACGGAAGAATGCACGGTAGAATCGATCAGACTTTGTAAATTGATAAATTACAACTAATAAGACGTATCAAAAATAAATGCGAAAAGCTAATTTTATAAAATCTGCGAAAAATCACAACGTTATTAATTCCTCGATTAAACTCGTCTATTCTCGAAATAAACTCGACATCGAATTCGTTTCATCCCGATAATATCCTCGATCTATCCGATTCGAAATTTGGTGCGCTCAAAAATAAAAAAAAAACAATCTAAGAACCCGAAAGCGCGACGTTATTAATTTCTTTTAATAATAATAATCTATAATAATAATATTTATATATATATAAATAATATAATATATAATTTATATGTAATAATAATAATTAATAATAATTTAATAAAAGTAATAATTTAATTAACAAGACATTCTGCGATAAAAGCCACATCTTTTCTCGAAGTAAACTCGACGTCAAATTCGTTTCATCCCGACAAATAAATAAAAAAACACTCCAAGAATGCAAAGAGAACACGATAAAATAAATAAAAAAATAAAAAAATACTCGAAGAATACGAGAAGACCGCGACGAAAAGGTTCGCTTCGACGCGTCGAGTCGCCATTTTGTCGGGATCCTTCGATAACCTCCATGTCGATCGGCGTCGCTAGGAGTGCGAGAGAGATGCAAAGCTTGACGCAGCGACACGCGTTGCCTCGTACGCGCGTGCCTGAGAGAGAGAGAGAGAGAGAGAGGCGCATCGGTGCACAGGTGCATCGTCGTTAATGCCGCTATTATGACCGGCACAATAAACTTTCGCACGGGACACGTCGTTACGTAGCGTGTGTCGCAGCGGAGGAAAAATGATTGGCCTTGCGCGGCTATGACACGGCCTACCGCGCGTAGGACAGCGGCTAAATAATTAAACGGTACCATCGAAGCACGTTTCCTGACTACCAGGATCCTACCGGTGCAAACAATCGACCAAGAACGAGTCGGTATCGACGATTTCGTTCGCTGGTGAATTAACGACGACGAATAAAATTTATTCGATGAATTCGTTAGGTATCGGAGGAGAGATTCGAGATACCTACGCGTCTCCTTTGCTTTCTCTTTCCACCTTTTTCCATTATTTTTCTATATTTCCAAGCTGACTCGAGGATACCGAAAATCAGATCGAAATTATTAGAAACGTCGGATTTTTAAGCGAATAAATAATTTTTTAATATTTTCTAGCTGATTCGAAGATACCGGATTTACTTTTGGCAAATCGTAACACTTGTAAACATTCGAGTTAACGGATAAATATTTAATTTTTCTACAGAGTGAGCCAGCTAACACCGACTGTTTTTAATCATTTATGCGATTCATAATAATCGTCTATTAAACGGTGTTATTTTCCACGCACGGATTAAATAAAAATTAACGAAGTACGCTTTCGTGTAATAATATAAATTCTTAAAAAATATTAAAGTAACAAAACAATGTATGCATTTTACATCAGTCTGTCTGTATTTTCTAGCTGATTTTCGGTATCCTCGAGTCGGATAGGATTTACCTCTGGAAAATCGTGCTTTTAACGATTCGAGTTAGCGAAATAAATAAATAAATAAATAAAAGCGAATAAATGCGAGGAGGTAGGGCGACAACAGCGATGAAAACGATAAGACCAAATATGACGAGGGAACGGAGAAGCGAGATACGATTCTAGTTTTGACTCACCGATCGGAAACGCGCAATTTCAAAGTTGAATTATCGATGGCACCATTATATTATGATAATTCATCGATAATCCGTATGAATAATGGAAAGGCTCGCGATGGTATGCGCCATATCATCGTCAATCCGACTTCGATCTGCGAGAGCCGCTTCATAATAGAACAGGAGGATCGATTCGCGGTACCGATTCCTTCGACTTCCGCGGCCTTCCGCTTCATCGACGTGATAAATTTTCTGTCGCGTAAAAAATGAAGGATGACGATCAAAATTTGAGATCTCGTTCGTTACGCGGATTAACGCGTCTGTGATGCGAAGAAATTATTCAAACAGGAATTAACGTCGTGCTATTACGCGTACGATAATAATCAAGGCTAAAGATAAATAAATAAGATGAATTCCGGCCGAGATAATACGGAATAATCAAATCGAATCCTCTGGTAAACGTTGTACCTCTACGAATGATTCTTCGTCGAATCTTTATTCGATAATTTTTGTAGTCTGGAGCTAAAAAACGTAGACGTATCGAAAACAAAGCGAGAGCGAAATTACGCGAGCCGAGTAACGGTGAAATAAAGTCGATGTTCGTCTTTCGCTTTTCCTACTACTGATATTAAAAGAATAAACTTGACATTCTTGCGATAAAACCAACGAAGAGAAAAATCGTCTCTCTTCCTGCGCAGAACGCGCGGTTCTTTCGATTTTCTAATGGCAATTTCAAAGATTTCAAACACGCTACGTATTAATTACTAATGATTTAATTCGTACCTCGTAACGTTCGTAACAATTAGTCCGTATAAAATGATTTAATTACGCGTTCGACTCGTTTTCATAACGCGATCGAATAATTCATTAACACGAATCTAAGGGAATAAAATCGTTAACGAGAAAAGTACAAAATTTACGAAACTTACGGTGCGTGATCGCGCTTAATTGGTACGTAGGATGTTTCGAGTTGATACATAGGATGTTGGAAAATCTGTCGATATTTCGTTTAATTAGCGCTCCAGACGCACGCACGCTTTTTCCGTATCTCAAAGAACCTTCATCCAATTACAATTTCACGCTGGCGGTTTCGTAGTCAAGCGCTTTGCCGATGAAACCACGTGCGAATGCGCGCCGTTAGGAAAACTTAATGGTCATTAAACGAGCAATTAAATGAAAGCAAATCGACGTACGGCTCACCTAGGAAAGTTCCGACGACGTCTCGACGTTAGATCGACTCGCTATACGCCTGCTTGCGCGATAAATTTATTATTGAGTCTATCGGAAGGTAACCAACGTTTCATCGATTTTAAAAAAATTGTTTTAATTTTATTTTAAAGATTTCTTAAAAAGGGAATCGAACGATTGCCTTTACGCTGGCAAAAAGTGTTAGAAAATGATGGAAATTATTTTGTCGATCAGTATTTAAGATTTCTTTAATAGATAAATGCAAAAAAATGTTGATTACTTTTCGATATATTTACGACGATTATTTATTACGTCGATTTGAGACGATTACGAATTTCTTGGCAAATTTTTAGGGAGATTTTCTCAGCGTTTAAGAATCCGGAAAGACGCGAGAAAAGTGTGCCAAGGTCCGCGATGAGAATCGGACAGGATCGATCCTCCGAATGTTCTTCAATGTGCAAAAATGGAGTAGCAGAAATAGAGATACGATGGCGCACCGTCCTATCCCATCGAAAAAAATCTTTAAAACGTAACTCGAACTTTAACCGTCGCAATAATATCTTTATCGGCGTAAATATGACTTTACTGTATATTATGTATACACATATATATACGTATAATATTATTTACAAATATAATATTCATTAGTTACATAAATCAGTTAGTAATAAAATCGGTAACGCGTACAAAATGTATATTATAGTTCTATATATAACATAGAACCATATATATAATACACATATATACGTATAAATAATATAATATGTAAATCGGCTAATTTATATAGCTGATTAATATTATATTTATAAATTATATTATATATAGAATTATATATTTTGTACGCGTTATTACTGCTTTTGCAAATCGGCTAATCAATGCACGATCGACAATTGCGATCCAACGACTTTATCCTCGATCTTTTTCAGGGAATTTTTATTCTGGCTTCACTTTCAGAGTGGTACAATTTCATTTTCAACGTAACGACGCGCTACTACCTTTCATCGAGACACGCCCAACTGAGACCACCGCGATATCCATGACAACCTCGTTTCCTAGCTCAGTTTCCAATTTCAACTTCAATGGAATCGTGCGATGCAACTTAAATTCCTTCGGAGATGGAAGATTTCTTGGATCTCGGTACACGAGATAGAATTTTCGTTTCGCGAAAGGACCCACCGATCGAAACCGAAAGAAATCTTCGATCGAATCGTTCCTTCTTCCGACATTTCATATTATTTCCAAATCGATCGCGTTTCTTTTATTACCTCTGTTCTCTTTTCAACGTTAAATTGTTTCGGATGTGTTCGGATATCAAAATTAATATTATTTTACAACGTTCCGACAAGGTCACTTAGACAGGCGGAGAAAATAACAAGGGAGAGGGTCGTAGTTCCATGAATTGAAGTTTTTCTCGTTTCTTACGTTTTTTGCCCGTACGAAATTCGAGGAATTGTTCGCGTCGTTTCTACTCGCGTGTCTGAAATTAATTATTTGCCTCTCGTCCTCTTATATGATGGCGATTTTATAAAGGCTTCGTTTCGTGAGTCGTCAGGTACGCGATAATTCTAATCAAGCGCGCGACACGAGAATCGTCCTTACGATAATCGTAATAAAAAATAAATAAATAAAATATCGCAAGTAAAAATAAGCGAACCTACAAGCGTGATAAATAAATGTAAAAAATATTGAAGTTTCTAAACAAATAAATGGAAAATCTAAATGTTTTGTAACGAGTGGACGCACACCTACAGCGCAGTGAACAAAGGAATGGTTTTCGACGATTCTTATGCAAGATATAAAACTCTGCTTTTACTATTCATATGTCGTCCACGGCTTATTTCTATCGAGTACAGGTTTTATTAAAAGTATCAATAATTTATTGAAGATACGAGCGAAGTCCGGTCGGAGTCAGAACTGACCGAATGACGAAATCTCCCAAATTAAAGACGTTCTTGCTCGTTCGAAGTTTTTCTCGATTCTTCCAATTTCTCGTACATTCTTGGCGATCCGCAGAACACGTCGTAACACGTAGAGAGCGTCGATGTACCTCGTCGAAGTCCTGATGTTGAATGGTAAGCTTTCTGGGTGTGACGACGGTATAGATTCGTGCGCGAAAGAATAAACATAAACAAACGATTTACGTATTCTTCATCGAGCTTCCTCGTGTACGTGTGTATAAGAAACGCACACCTACGAGCGTCGTAAATTACGTAAAGGCTTTTGACGATCCACGCGATAAATAAATTTTATATACGACTTTTATACGATTTTTAAACGAATAAATGGAAAATCGAAATGCTTGTATTTAATTTAAATGGACACATACCTATATTGTAGTAAATCGCGAAAAGGTTTTTGACCATTTTTATGCGAGATGTAAAATTCTATCGTTTACGAAACGAGCTTTGCTCGATACTTTTTCCATTCATATTTCGTCCACGGCTTATTTCTATCGCGTACAGGTTTTATTAAGAGAATCAACGATTTAATCGATGGAAAGAGCAATGTCACGATTTCGAAACAAATAAAAGGCAAATCGAAATTCTTGTAACGAGTGAACTTACACCTAGAGAATAGTAAATTAAGGAAAAGCTATCGACGATTTATACAATTTGTAAAATATCGCGATTTCTAACCAAATAACTGAAAAATCGAAATGCTTGTAACGTTTGATGCACATCTACGGCTTGGTAAATCCCGGAAAGACTCTTGACGATCTATATAGTGCACAAAATTCTATCGCTTACGAAAAAAGCCTTGCTTTTAATCATTTTATTCAGAGAATCAACGATTAATCGGAGACCAATCGATACAAAGAGCAATATCATTATTTTTAACCAAATAAATGGAAAATCGAAATTCTTGTAACGAGTAGACGCACATCTATGACGTAATAAATCAAGAAAAGGCTTTTGACGATCCATACGATGTATAAAATATCGCGATTTCTAACCAAATAAATGAAAAATCGAAATGCTTCTAACGCATCGATCGATAAAAAGAGAAATATCACGACGAAGGCTGATCGGCTTCGGAGCTGAGCAACCGGCGGAATCTCCCAAATCGAAGACGTTCTCGCTCGTTCTCGAAGATTCGTAAGCGAAGACGAAGCGATCCGACGAGGAACGCGTCGATGTATCTCGTCGACGTCCCGGTGTGGATCGGTAAAGTTCTCGATGCGAAGGACGCCGCGTGATACATAGGAGACACGCAAAGAAAGCGCAAATCGCGCTGGTATTAGACGACGTACACTTAGACGCGTGTACGTACGTCGTGGCATAGTCTCAGCGTGAGACCAAAGCGGCTGAAAAAGTCGCACGGCGCGCGCAGCGGCTCTCAGACGATGCGTACGAACGAAACGTTCAAGACGAGACGGAAACGCAGCAGAGAGACGTCGAACCTCCCGAGATCGTTCTAAACTCTCAGAATGAATTTTAGAGAGCTCCCAAAACGAATTTTAACCCATTACCCGCCATGATATAATTTTTCGTACGCCGGCAGAATGCGCTAGAATTATTACAAAGAAATACTCAAAACAAAACATTCGTATTATCATTGGCGGCTGATGGGTTAAGTCGATGTAAGAGAACGTCTAACGATGAATCGTGACGAATTACGACGAATTGGATGGCTCGGAAAGTAATTTCGTTTTTTCTCGACAAAAAGCATACAAAACAACGTATTTTCATAAAAAAAAAAAAATGAAATTACGTATCGATCAACCTAATATGACGCCAAGAAAGTTTGCCTAGTTTTACGGAAAAAATAATACGAAAAATAAGGAATAAAATAGAGAGAATCGGGAAAGAAGGATAAAAGGAAAAAACGAAAGATGTCTCGTGAAAGCAATGGAGACCTCGAGGCGATCGATCGAGAGCGATCGGCGAGACAAGCGGTCGCGCGGAGTCTCGAAAGAGACCGTCGACGACGGACTGGTGCCGGGGGATACCCCGAGGATCGTCGTAGGGCTCTTTGTAACCGCGATATCGGAAAGGTCGACGCGGATTCGAAGGCACAAAGGGCGACGGACTGTACCGGGTGCGATTGACGAAGGTGAGTGGCAGCTGGTGCCTTCCTTCCTGCCTTCCTTGCTTTCTTTTCTCGTCTTTCTCTTTCCCTTTCGAAGAAGGAAGAAGAAGTGATAGAAAGAGAGAGAGAGAGAGAGAGAGGAAAAAGAAACGGAAGGAAGGAAGTACGGCGTCAAGAAAGGGGGAGACGAATACCTCGATGACTCCCCACCAACTCCCTTCGCCTCTTTCAGCCTTCTCGAGTGGTTCTTCTCTCTTTTTCTTCTGGGACTCGACGATAGAAGCAACGGGTAAACCGAAAAGAAGAAAGAGAGAGAAAGAGAAGAGGGGCATGGGCCCCCAAAAAAAATATCTACGTCGCACGCGTACCAAACGACCTGGGACATCTGCTGTTGAAAAGGACCCAACGTTCTTGTACACGTCGTCTTTCACCATTATATCGTTTACCATAGAGAAACGGGGGAACCGCTAGCTTTCTTTCCTTCTTCTTCTTCTTCTACTTCTTCTTCTTGGCTAACCTCTTCTTGTACTTCCTCGTGTATACGCGTTTGGTCCCTGGCCGAATCTGGTCTGTCCTTCTTCCTTTTCCCTTCTCTCCCCACTCCCCACTACCGCCGCCAACTCCGTATTACATGGCGGTCCGCTGGTTATTCGTACATCTAAAACGAGCGGCAGCTGCCTTCTTTTTTCCCCCCGTAAACTAGACTACGCACCTGCAGCACGCCAGGCTACAACAGGGCGAAGCCGTTAACCGGCTTCGAAATACGCGGGGATAATCTTAACCCTCGGACCCAGAACCTGAGGACTCATCTAGGTCTCGCGAGCTATTTCTTAGCCTCGTTGTGCGCGCGCGCGCGCGCGTGTGTGGGGTTGAGCTTGTCTCGAGTTTGCTCGCTCGCGTTACGTTTAGAAGGAACGACAAAGTGATTTTTGATCAAAGACCAAAATCAGTCGAGTCTGGATTTGATGTTGGATCGCACTCTTTCGATGGAACGTTAGTACCTTTGCGCAGGTTTGTCTCCAATCCTAAGCTTTATTGTTTTTTACGTCGTTAGGCATTGCAGGAAGGATGGAGTAATTTCAGCGCGATCCTTTGTAGAATAATTTATATCCCGATGTTAATTCGGTGCTTCGTTCGATATCGACGAACGTAAGAAGGCTTAGAGCGTCTCGTGACGCATAAACGTCCGTGACTCGTCCGAGCTCGTAATATTAATACGCGACACGATGATCTAATACGTTGGTGAAATTACACTCGCATCTCGACACGACATGCCGATTCGATGATCGTACCTTTAAACGATGTCTCGATTCGTTCCAGACCTCCGAGTACACGATCGACTTATTTCTGGAATATTACGTCGATGTTGACGGTTACGTTGACGACGGAAATAGAATGCGATCTTCGCAATTATTCCGCGCATTGTAAATCCCACAGTTTCATATAAATCCGTCGACGAGACGAAAGGCAGGCCGAAGAAGAAGAAGTATAGTTGCTTCAAGAAATACGCAAGAACGCGTGTCACCAATTCGCGAAATACAAAACGAATGACAAATCCTGATCGTTCCTTCGAAAGAGCATTCGTCATCGTAAGTTCCGACTTCAAATCGTTCCAAATATTAGCTTCGTCACTCTGTCTGACCTATTTCCGTCTATTCTCGAACGACCACATTACTGTCACAGGCAGACATTGACTATTATACCGTGTACTTTTACTTCGTTTTCTCGTTGAATATGACCAACCTATCGCGTTTTAAGGATCAACTTTTAGCCTGAAACAAGAGTCAATTTTTCAGTCGATCGAAGGAACTTTGTTAAACCAGTCGCATCAGAGTAGAGAAAAGTCACACACCGATGCCAGAAGCTTCGTACCAACTACTTTTCCTAAATTCCTCCATACTTGGACGATCGGTAGTGGTCTCTTTAAGCTGACCAAGTGCGCGTTAGCGCCGGCATTCGATAAACAGATAATAAGTACGATCGGCCTATTATATTTTAAGGATTAACTTTTAGCTTGAAACGCGAGCTAATTTCTCAGTGAATCGAAGGAACTTTGTCAAACCGATCGCGCCAGAGTAGAGAAAGGAAATATACAGATGCCAGAAGCTTCGTCCTAACTACTTTTCCTAGATTCCTCCTTACTTGGACGATCATTTTACTCGGTGGTCATTTTAAGCCGACCGAGTGCTCGTTGGCGCCGGGACTCGGTGGATCGGAAGACAATGCGAAAAGGAAGAACGAAGACGTAGATCGGTCGCGACGATCGTAGGTGAAAGAGATGGCACGCGAAACCGAGCGTCGCGGCGCATCTATTCCTGTCCCGGACGACGACCTGCAGACGGCTCCCAGACTAAGCGCTAATAACCGGCTGGTAGGAAGAGCAAGAGGGCTGTTGGGTGCTAGAGGTCCGAGCGGGGTGAAAGAGGAGGCGAGAAGACGGAAGAAGACTCGTACTCGAGCGAACGATGAAGTAGCATCGTCTGCTCTGGGCAACACGTGTCTCGCTCGTTTAACGCCGAAGAGACAGCAAAAACCGGGTCGTCCGTTCCGTTGGAACGTCCAATCGAGTGTCTGAATATATACATTCGATCGAAGAAGGTCTCCGTTGCTTCGAGAATCTCTGAGAAACGCGGAAGAAGATTCGACCAGTAAAGTTCCAGTTGACCGCGTTGCGTCGATGGAAACGATTTTAACCCATTACCTGGCACAATATAATATTATAAATACTATACGTAATGTATAAATATATTTATGCTATATATATACTATATATAACGCAATAAATACTATATATAATGTAGGATGTATATTTAAAAAATACGATCTTCCTTTTTTTGGAAGCCGGCAGGACGAGCTATAATTGTTACGAAGAAATATTCGTGTTATCCGTGTCCCAAAATCTGGACGTGTCGATATACAATTAGAAATAATTAATTTACAACGCGATGAATCATTGCGCGAGAAATATCGAGAAGAGGAAGAAAATTTGTGTAATCTTTATAAGCGATTGAATAACGAAAAATATTTAGCCATATTTGGTAATCCTTCGCTCGACTTATACTCGTAAACAAACGTTTTAATGAATCTAAATAAAAGTACAACCAAATCAAAATCGAATGATTTAGAAGTATAGAACCGAATATTAAAAAAATTAGTTATTACGTTAATTTGTCGTATCGATTTATTCGCAATTATTCATGAACGAATCTCATAATAAAATTTCGTTTACTCAAAGAAGTAAGTGTATCGTTTAATATTTTTCAATTTTAATACTTCGCCCGGCCCGTGAAAACATATTTTTTTCGTCGAACTAATTGGAAAAATTGTCTAGCAACGGACAACGAAAATCGATGCACAACGCGGTTTATCGCTTAGTCTATAAAAAGAAATCGTTACTGAATTAAAAGGGGGGAAAAAAAGAAAGATTTCTCCAGGTTGAATAGAAACTCTCTGTTTCTCAAAGCCATTCGAATTCACCATCGGAGATCTATTCGAAAGAATGTCTCTGAACGTTCTTGGTATAACCGTGATCTCCGCGTAGAGGTTCTCAATTATCGAGAAGATGGAATAAAATTTGCAAATACGCAAATATCGCGTATCTTCGATCGCGATACAATTTAAACAACGCCATTTCCAAGGCGACGTGCTCGCGGCTACGTAACGACGGCCTTGAGTCGCCCATTCGTTCAACGATGACGACCACGCGCGAGGATAGCCGCAAAGAGAACGTCTCACCTTCGTTGGGCACCGTTTTGTCCCTGGCAAAAATCTTCCCCGTCGTCGACGAAAATGATTAATAAGAGGTAAGCGGCACGAGTCGGGCGCAGATGGACGAAAACATATGAATGAACATAGGGCGACGGTCAAGCCGTGTGTTTGTCCACACCAAACATTTTAACGACGTATTTCCATGAGATTACAACAGCGAGAACCGGAATTCTGCGGTTGATTGATCCACTCCTGATCGATTGGAACGTTGTAAATCGATGAATCGATGAATAGAAAAATACGCTCGAAGCAAACGTCAGCAAGGATGAATGGATGGATATCCGAAACATTATGAAAGAATAAATTTGTCATTCGATAAAATAATCGCGAAGTTGGACCAGAAGCGCGTTGAGCTAAATTAAATTCCGTTTTAAACGTTAAATTCACCGCAATGCGGTCTTTTTTGGATGTTAATCGAAGCATCGTTTTACGATACCCGATAATTTCCTACGATTTAATTTTATCGTGCGTATGAAAAGGAAAATATTTGAATAAAAGACAGAATTAACTTACCAAAAACCGCTTGACGATCCTCGATCATACGACGTAATAAAAATCGATGGCGCTCTGATACATCTACAAGAATAAAAAATAAAGAACCGTTAGAACGACTTAAAAAGGAAAACTTAAAAACGAAGACGCATCGACGTACGACAAGAAGAAATAAAAACGTTACGCATAGAAAATCGTGTTCGAATATTCTTCTCTTTTCCTTTCTTTTCTCTCCTTTTCTAATGCGTACTTCGATAATCCCTAAAAAAAAAAAGGACGAGGTTCGTTACGACATCGTCGATAATTTTGCGAAAACTCGGACGCGTTATTAAAGAACGGGTCGACGCATCGTCGTTGGGATTCTAACCGAGCTCGTCCGTTTTTAAATGGACGACCCCTCGCTGGAACGAAACGACCGAGGCGGACACGGCGCGTGGAACGGCTGGGAATACCTTGTAGGTACGAAAGGAAGCCAACTTCCTTCCTATCTCCGATGTCACGCGCTCCGACCGTTTATATAATCCATCCTGTGACGTCAGGTTGTTTAATCCATTCATTACTGCGTGGTCTCTCTCTCTCTCTCTCTCTCGTACTCTCTCTTGCTCTTTTTCTCCCCTCGTCTTCTCTCTTTTTCACCGCGCTTCTTTCCATTTCTTTCTCTCTTTCTCCGAGGTGTAGCGATGCGAAGATAGCTTAATTAATTGCCACATAACTCGCGTACGCACGAGCGCGTGTCACGAGAAAGAGACGCTCCGTAGAAATTCTATCGTTTTTTATCTAACGCGTCGATGTTACGTTTTCTGTCTTTTTTTTGCTTTTTTGTCTGGTATAATTCTTGGGTACTCGTCGATTTTTTTTTGGGTACTACGCGTCGAATCGAAGGTGAGAAAAAGCGAGAGCAAAAGTTGCTTCGAATTTGATCGTTCCTTCGATCGATTTTGCTCGAGTATTTTGCAAGCAAGGTGTTTTTCTTTTCATGAAAATTTCAACGTTTTCTTCGCGACACTTTCGTACATTCTCGCTTAATATTTTGATCGTGATCGTGTTCCGGATAAATATTGGATTGTCTGGAAAATTCGTGCCGATTTTGAAGAAAAATTGATTCCTTTTCTCGAAGATTTATTTTCTTTTTTTAAAAAATTGTTTATATATGATGTTATAATATGAATAATAAAATAATAAATTAATTTTTAAAAAACCGAAATAAAACCGAATAGATAATTAGAGCGAGTGGATATTTGCACGCGTACGCATCTGTGCGGCCGGACTCGATATACATACATACGTAAAGAAAATGGAAAAACGACTGAGTACACGGACGAACGTCATGCGATTCTATCGGAAGCAACGTAGAAGGAAATATTGAGTTAGTGCGGCGTATTTTTGCTAGAAGGGGAGAGTAGGGAAGAGAGAGAGAGAGAGAGAGAGAGAGAGAGAGAGAGAGAGAGAGAGAGAGAGAAATACACGTATATTAACGCGTCAAACCTTACGTAAATGCAACGAGTGAATTCAACGTACGAATGTTGTTCGTACGAGATAGGAACGAAACAAAGTAAGCACGAGTCGACCATTATCACAATAACATAAAGACCATAATTAAAGTTTGCTCGAAGAATAAAAAGTAAAGCGTATAAGACGAATGTAAAATTGTATCGGTTCCGACCGAAGCTTGCACTTAGTTAAAGACATTTTTTAAATAAAAAAGTAAGTAAAAAATAAAATCGGTGCGACATCAAGGAGTAAATGCAACGTATGACCACGGTAAAATTCTAAACTAACGTCGAGCTGTTGTTCGTACGAGATACGAACGACACAATTATCTCTATAACATAAAGACCATAATTATATTCGAAGTTCACTCGAAGAAGAAGTAAAGCGAATAAGACGAATATATTGGGTTGTCCGGAAAGTTCGTGTCGATTTTCGTTTTTTTTTTACTTTATTTACTATCTTATTATTTCTATTATATTTTTATTATATATTTTATTATACGTATGATAAATAATTACACGTATTATATAATTAATTTTTTTTTCTTCAAAATCGGCACGAACTTTCCGAACAACCGAATAAAACTTTATTGGTTTCGACCGACGCTTGCACTTAGAGACGTATTTTTTAAATAGAAAAATAAAATCGGAAATAAAGCTGAGATCAGCGCGACATCAACGCACGAATCCAACGTACAAATATCGTTCGTAAGCACCATTATCGCGATAACACAAAGATCGTAAGTGTATTCAAATTTTGCGCGAAGAATAACAAGTAAAAAAAAAGAAGAATCGGAAATAAAGCTGCGATCGGCGCGACATTAATCAACGTCGGAGTGGCCTGAAAAAAAAGAAAAAGAAGAGAAAAAAAATAAGAAAAGTTCTAAGAAACCGCTCGATAAGTAATAAAGCGATACCAGCGCTTATTACGAAATTACGTAAAACGACGAACACGCGTACGAAGAAACGAGGCGACGCGCATATTTGCATATCGGTCTCAACGTCGAGTTAAAGCCCAACGGAATTGATTATCACGTGACGCGACGTACCACGCAACCCGTGCCGCCTATCCTCGTTCCGGCGCGACCTTCTCTCTCTCTCTCTCT